>JADQWA010001369.1:0-57689 GCA_018344505.1 Nebria ingens riversi
ATATATATATATATATAAATATATATATATGTGTAGGTATAAGTAAAAAGTATAACGGATTGCCATACAGCCTCATAGTAGACAACAAATATCACACATACATACAAATATAAACACACGTACGTTTATAGAAATAAAGAGAACGTTTCTTTATAAACGTGAGTCGCAAACGTGAAACAGTTGTGTTGAAGTTCTTGCAAGAGTCAATCGTTCACCGCAACGAACAACCAACCATGGCTCTTATTTTCAAGCTCACTATATTGGCGATTGCTATCGGTAAGTTAGAAACCTTTCAAAATAGTTTTAAACATTTTTATAGAAATGCATATGGTTTATTCTTACATAGAACAATAATACGATCATCTATTTACAGAAAGTCTGCCTATTTTGTCTATTAGAATATAAGTAATGAAAGGTCTGTCGTTTTTCAAATGTGAATGCGTTATTTGTATTTTATAATATAATAAATTTCATAAAGTTTACAATTTTTAAAGTATCTTCTTACTTTCGAATTATTTAAACAAATACATATTATAGGGAATTGGGAAAGCTGGTTTGTAATCTAAACTACATATGTAATTTTAAAATATTTATAAAATAAAATGATCAATAATTAATTCGAATTGATATTAAATAGTAAAAGAAATTAAAATCTTGATTTTTCAACCTTGAATAATAGCATTGTTAATTATTAGAAATGCCTTGAAGCTTGCGTTATATAAAAATGGAACGTGAACCAGTTTCCAAATTAAAAACTTTCATACATTTATGGCACAATTAACAATTTTACTAATTAATACTAAAAGATTTTTGTATCAATTTTATTTTTATTTCAATAGGCATATATGTATATATATATATATATATATATATATATATATATATATATATATATATATATATATATGTGTGTATATATATATATATATATATATATATATAATATATATATATATATATGTATATATATATATATATATATATATATATATATATATATATATATATATATATATATATATATATATATATATATATATATATATATATATATATAGTATATATATATATTCCTTGTATGTAGTTTCTAATTTTATTATATGGTCTAACTATTAACATGTGGTATTAAAAAGAAGAATTATTCTTTATATTTATACGTTGTCATTTAGTCTAACAAATTAGAAATGCATAAAATTTCGTAAAAAATAAACTTTCAATTCTGTGTTATATGACGCCGGTGGCTGGCCATAATGCACTGTATGTGTTGACCATTTTGTACACGTGCAATAGAGTTCAAACTGCTATGGTGCTTGTGAAATTTGTGAAAGTGATCCTTAAGAATTCCGACTACAAAGGTCAACCAGTGTCTTGTTCGAAGAATAACAAAAAAAAAATCCTTGTCTGTATTATAAGCATCAACTTTGAATCTACAATACTGAATAAATTATCTATATGTACGTTGTCATACAGGCATATATGTTCTTTATAATAAATTAAACTCAGGTTGCACAAGATGATTACGTTAAAGTCTAATTTCGAAACTACACTTTTCGTTCACGGAAATAAAATAACGCTGCGTTTATAACAGTATTTTATGGAGCTATTATATCTTTTTAACCTTCTTTATTCTATTGCTGAGAATTGACAAACAGAATTTAAGTTATTTTTATTATTATGCTAGCTAACTTAGTATTTTGTTGCTATGCATTTAAATATCTATTCAAAATATATTTATAAAATCTTGTTGTCAGTGATTCAAATTCTAAGGTATTATTGAGAACAAAAAAGTAGAATATTCAATAAATATTTTAAAATGTGTTAATTTGGAAACTTTATTTCATCCTTTCTCTATTTATTATTTGTTTTAATTGTGATGAAAGTTAACCGCGGTTCAGTACTGTTGTCTTTATTTATTTAAGTTTGGATACATTCCTAATTACGTCCTAATTTATTCAGGGTCATATCTTCAACACAAGCATACTCATAAATCTCTTGCAACCACCTGCCAAGAAGAAAATAACAAAACTTTGCTTTCATCACTTTATATTTGTTTAAAGTTTGATAATTAAAGGGTGACTTAATTTCTCAGAACTCTTAAAAGTTAAAAACGACCACATCCTCACACAAACTTACAAACTTCCTCATTTTGCAATAAATGAATAAACCGCAGAAAATATCATTATTTATTTTATATTGACTTGTTATTTGTAAATAAGGATGCTTTAGTTTCTTCTAAAATAAAGCAAAATTCATTCAATACTCATCCTTAATTACAAAGAATAGGATGGGCTATCTGTTGGCTTCTTTTTGAAGTGCGTGTTTAATTCGACAGTTTGCAACACAGACGCGCTTGACATTGATATGTAGTGTCAAACCTTTGCCACTATATACCTATCAATGTCAAGCGCGTCAGGGTTGCAAACTATCGACATAACTCGCACTTCAAACGAATCCTGCAGATGGCCTACCTATATATCAAGTATTACGTTGTTTTTACTAAATAATGTACTCCATAAACACAACTAATTGCTAAAGTATGTCATAATGAAAGACGCTTACAATTATTTCTGGTATTTCTATTATTAAGTTAACTGTTTTGTTCGTAGGTGTAGTAGCAGCTCAAGCACAACGTAAACCGACGAAGAAACCAAATACTAATCGCGACTCAGATGAGAGTACGTCTGATCAATGCCCGGAGCCAGACGGCTTTTTCGCCGACGCCGAACAATGTGACAAATTCTACGCCTGCTCCAGTGGCGCAATAAAGGAAAAACTATGTCCCGATGGTTTGGTTTTCAATGATTACAGTTCAGAGTATGAAAAATGCGATTTACCTTATAACATTGATTGCTCAGCACGTCCTGGATTACGTAAGTTTTATTCGTTTAAATAAATGTACCAATATATAGTTAACTAATAAATTCAATGAATTTATTAATATTTTAGCTTACCGTCAAAATATTGATAAACTTGTTTTTCCCAATTTTTTTTTGTGCTACGTTAGTGTAAAAATACGTGCTTAAAATTATAATTAATTAATTACTACTTTTACTTTATTCAGAGGAGCCTCAACCGTCTCAACATTGCCCAAGAAAGAACGGTTATTTCGCTCACGAGGACGGAAATGTATGCGACAAATTCTACTATTGTGTCGATGGTAAATTCAATATGATCACATGTCCTGATGGGTTAGTCTACAATGAGAAATCCGGAATCTGCACATGGCCCGATGAGGCCAAAAAGAAGGGATGTTCCTCTCAAGGTAAACAATTAAAATATAAATTATTTGTCAAAATAATGTTGACCAATCAAATCAGCTAAAATTGTTTACTATTTCGAAGAACTGCCAACATTCTTCGAATGAACATATTCAAATGACTTCGAAGAATCATACATATTTATAATACCACGTTGGCAGTTTGATTACATCGGAATGTTATGTAACATAAATTTATAATATATTCATGTAGCGTCCTGGCAACGTCAACACGTTAATTCTCCATAGTTGCAGACTTCAACTCACATAGCTTAACTATGTAAATTTCGTACTTACAAATATTAACTCTTCGGAATTATATATGCTATCAACAGGAGTAGAATGTGTCAAATTAACAAAAAAAGTTTTTCTTTAAAGTAGATTTAAAAAAATATATGCAACGCCATTTCATCTTAAAACATGTGCATAATCGGAGTTTTTTGGATTATAAAATAATTTCGAACAATAAAGTTTAATAATATACGGCAACTCTGCAAACAGTTTCAATCAACCAAGAACAACTTTCTCTTCTATACCGTAAAATGTTATGTTCCATGATGTTTGTACTTAAATTTTATTTTTCATTTATTTAATAAGCAATAACTTGCTTGACCAACCCTTTTCTGAGTCGCTAGTTTCATGAAATTTGTACTGTCCCACTCTCCTCCCGCGATCTCAGAGTAAAAAAAAACAAACCTTTCATTGTCTTTACACTCGAAACTTAATAGATTTGCAATTTTTCTACAAAGTTAGTCATGGCTGTATTTCGGAATGAAAGCAAAACATAGAAAGAGCTGTAAATATCAGCTAATTAGCCAGTTTTATATTTTTTACTTGTTTTCTTTTTTATTAAACAATTGTTTTTAATTTATTAAACTTATTTATAATTATATATTCTATTAAACTTTACGTTTTGAATAACGGTTACTTTTTTGTTCAGAGTAAAATTTACAAAAAAAATTCTATCCTCCCATTACTGTGTCATAAAGCAGTAATGTGCTTTTATTGACACTCAAAATATTCATTCAGTACCATGAAATTCTAAAGCAAATTATGTACATACATTCATATCGTCTATAATTATTTAAGATCTAGATGCAAATTCTAATTGTAATTCATGGGCTACGATCTAGTATTATACTTTAGATTAGGCCAAGGATCTTTAATTTTAAATATGTAATATTCTTGTTGGTGGTTTAAGTAGGTAACTAATGGAGTTTGCGTTTTGCTTTTGTAGATGTATTTGCATTCGATTGCCCGAAGGTGGACGAAAAAGAAGGTTTGACACATCCTCGCTATCCCGACCCTGAAGACTGTCAATTTTTCTACGTGTGTATCAACGGTGTTACACCCAGACGTAATGGATGCAAACTTGGTCAAGTATTCAACGATGCCACCAAACGTTGCGATTGGGCCCCATCAGTTCCAGAATGGTAAAAAATGATTAAATTTAGAAAACTTAACATTTTTCTGTTTTGCGTAAACCGTGTGAGAATATAATATGCAAAATGACTGTGAGATAGCCAAGATATTATACAGAATAACGCCTGAATATTGTAAGATGAACCAGTAAATTTTTAAAACGCCTAAAGCTCTAATAAATACATTTTTCATTATATATCATTGTATAAACCGAAACTTATCTTAGATACATTGTAAATTCAATGTATTTTTGATTTGTTATTCAATTAAACTAGTTTAAACTACATCAAATTCCTACAGATGCTCTTTACAGTATTACAAACTTGCTCTTTAAAGCATTATAAAATATATAAATTAGTTTTTCATATATCAAAACCATCTGTACCATATGTATATATAAAAAAAGAAAATATATAATTACACATCAGGGATATAAAAAAATGGAAATAAATATCAATATTGTATTTGGAAAAATAAATAGAATAGCAATTTTTAGAATAGTGCAATAACATTAAATATAATAAATACTACTTGAAGCATAATCAAACAAGATAATTACAGTAGAAACACCTTTCAATCAGTATAATTCCGAAAATATTTTACGTAATTCTGTACAATTTTCTGCGGTGAAACATATGATCGTGTAATATGGATAGATGAGAATAGTCGGTGTTATACGAGTACTTTCAACTTAAACTGACATACGCCTATCTATTTTAATTAATATTTATTTATGTATATTGATATGTATCATTATATGATTTAATTATGAAATGTATCTTATGTGCCTACAGCAAGGACTGGTACAAAGGACAACTGACTGATGCACAATTGGAAGCCTTAAAGAACCCACCCACTGCCAATCCTAACAAGGTTTCACATAGAAAGGGTCAAAGAAGACCACAAGAAGATTGATCAAATAGTTTTTAACAATTTAGAATTATGTTTATAGTTTTGTACATTTTTATAATAAAATTGTTTGAAAATATGTCATGGTCTATTAATCGACAGTTGAGTAATTTACGCGATGATTATTAGTTGGTCTCCTTGTAAAAGAACGTGCATTTGTAATTAACAAATATTCGGCGAAAATGAACTAAATGCGATATTATTTCAATATGATAAAAAAATAATTATAAATATTTAAATTTGTAAAATTTTGAGTTTTACAATAGATATTAGTAATTTTATATGGCAAGTCGACATAAATTTAAAAAAATATATATAACAATATTTAGTAAATACAATCAATTGACTTTATATGGTTACACCTTTTGTAGACTAACTAATTTCGTTAAAATTAGTTATCATTTGTAAAGTTTCATCATACAAAACTAGTATATTAGGATAGATTAGCAAATAAATTCCCAGCAAATAATAAAATTGAAAATTTGAAATAAATATGATTTTTTATTAGTTATGATTAAAATGATGACAATCTACTCTAGCTAAACATTAAGATAGATAACTTTTAAAACTTAAATACTTTTGGTAGTTGCAACTTATACGTGTAAAAAATTAAAAACTACAACCAACTTTCACTTGATATATCACAATTAGTGAAAGTAAAACTTTAGGTATCACGAAGAATTAATTTAAATTTTTTGATACAAATTTCTAGCCCATATCCTCTGATTTCTTTTTTCACAGACTATTGACTTTAATCAATAATTATCAATCTGAGTACTGATGATGGTGAATATAGATGCTAATTGGTTCATAATTAAAAATACTATAAATATTCAGAAAGGAAGCGATGAATTATGTATTAATTGAAATGGCGAATTCGGTGAATACCTTTCGAAAAATTCAGTAGTTAATAGTATTATTTTATGATTTTTTTTATAATTATAGTTGTTGGGTATGTAAATGAGCCGGCAGTTTTTAGAAAGTATTTGATGAAATGGTCAACCAGTAACCTTGCCTGGAGTCGGAGGTTAGTCTTGTCACCAACATAAATGTCGAGCAAAAGACACTGACCTTCGTTAATCAAGGCTTAAAATGTGCATTAAAATATTATAATTAATTAAAAAATGGACACTGATCCAGAAATATAATATACTAGTCCAGGGGCAGAACATTGGCAACCGCCCCAATGAGAAATTATTAGAATTAATGTCAGTATTTGTTCTTAGACACTTGAATTCACAAAATTCTTAAATCAACCCTAAATTAAACCACATTTAATTCTGAATGATCAATGGATGTTACTTTTTTTATCTTTTATAAAATGATATAAGTTATTTCTCATAGATATTTGAAATTTACTTCAACAAAATTATATAAATACCGCTGTTAAAGATTTAAATTATTCAACAATTTAACTTTTTTGTACAATATTCTCTGATGTGACAATATTTAGTAACATTTTCTTGCAATTGCAAACATTTTACACGACATTTTAAAGGCGCTTCCTACTTTGAGTTGAAGTTACTTTTAAAAAAGAGAAAGATGTACTAGCATTTCACATTAGATAAATAGGCATTACCAATTGTAAATTAAACTAGATTTAATTAAGTTTTATTGTTCTAGATAATACTGTCAAAATGCGACGAAAACATTTAGAAACAAATATGTACATAAATTATTGTAGTGATGGATAAGTTACCACAATTCATTTTTGGTTAATTTATAGCGGCAATATGTTATCGGTAAATTAGCGACAATTTATGAAACCTATAAATATCTCAAAATCTAGATATTCTTAATAGGTTTAAAAACACTTTCATTTGATACCAAAAACCGTAGATTATTATGATGTTACATGATGCGTTAAGTTTTTTTAATAATATTATATCAAGGTCACTCAACACGATGATTGATATTTATGATTTGTAAAAGATAACTTTTATATCCAATAGACATTTTTTTCATTACAATATAATAATAATACAACAAATATAATCTTTGAAACCATGTTATTATTTTGTACAATAATAATCAAATGTTGAAATAAAGAATAATAGAACTGCATGTGTTATGTTATAGCATATATACCTCTTTAAAAACGTTTCAATTTGTGGACTTATGAAATTTATTTGGCTTTTAATAGGTATATTCAAGTTTTGCCTTCCACACATCAAGAATACCCGTAAAAATATGGCATATTAGAATAATAGTATCGTACTTCTGACAAATTGTGTTTAAAATATTTAACAGAAGTATATTTATATTTGAAATTTTGAGCACGTACTTGACGTAAGATTTTATAACCTATACGGATTAACGTATGATAGTTTTCCTATCAAATTCCTCATAGAAATGTGTCATGTGACAATATATAATTGAACATATCCGAAGGCTATTGTTACCTTGATTTGTAAACTGCATTCTACTTTGCTGTCACAGTGCCTACTGCCTATAGGCCTTCATGAGTGAAAATACATACAGTTAATTGAAATATTTTTGAATCCATTTATATTCAGATAGCCGAAAGGTTATACATTTAGAATTTGTTTATCGTATATCTTGAACGGTATTTTTAACTATAGAAAGGCGTTGCAATTTGAGTAACTGTTTCATTAAATTACAGTTATACAATAATAATACCTAATAAAATCAAGAATTATAGGTAATAATCTAATCATTTTGTTAAACAATCTGGATGTCAGTGAATTTGGCGGGCGCTACTCATTTATTAATGATAATTTTATATTTATAATCACAGTCGTTAATGCATAATAAGAGCCTGGGTACACATTATGGTGCCTGTGTCAAATAAGTATATTTCAACGCATAGATCTCCATTAGAATTAATTTTATGGGAATAGTATTGTTTATTCCCAGCCTATCATAAAATTTAGAATATTTCGACCAGTCAAAAGAAATTGTGTTAGGTTATTTAAGACAATCCCCAATATTCGAAGATTTACAATTCCATGTGAAGAAAAAACCATAATCTGTGTTGAAAAGAAAGAACCTCATATAGAACTCTTATTTTACAAATAAATACATTTTTACTTGTTGAAACGTTTATTGTTTCGACTGTTTTCCAGTCTGGTAAAACGCAGGTATCTCTCGATATACGGATACTCAGCGGTATATTGCAATAACGGAATATATAAATTATTGTGTTTATATATATTTTTTAAAAATTTTCCTGCAATTTTAATCATTTACTTTGTGTATGTGAAACGGATCTCAATAATATCTATAATATATCATCGGAAAATATGATTCAATACATAGAATTTTTCTTTATGACCTAATTATAACGAACGTATTTCGTCGGTATATTGAAGGACTGTAAAATACAAAATTTGTTTGTTAAATTGTAAATATGATAAATATACTAATTATAAATTTTAAAAACATACCTAACTGCATAGCTATTCTCATCAAATAGGGTGGCAGAAAACTTTTTTAAATCTTTGACAATCTTTCACTATTCAACTCTATTTTCATACACACTTCTTTAGCTTCATTCAGATACATCAAGTTATTAAAACACGCTCTTCTATTCCGCTTGCTCACAACTTTTCAATTGCACAACTCATTATTAATCATATTGATTCAATTCTTCCGAGGATAACCTCAGATTTACGCACCATTCATCTTATTCACGTAATTATTTTTCGTCAATCTATCACGCGACAGGCTATCAACAAGGCCATACCATCTCAGCTGACTTATTCTAATTCGATTATTTCTTACAATATCGCATTGCTCATACACTCACGTAAATCCACAGCAGTGATACGCTTTATATATATATATATATATATATATATATATATATATATATATATATATCTATATATCTATATATATAGATATATATATATATATATATATATATATATATATATATATATATATATATATATATATATATATGTATATATATATATATATATATATATATATATATATATATATATATATATATATATATATATATATATACATATTTATATATATATATATATATATATATATATATATATATATATATATATATATATATATATGTATATATATATACCTATTGAAAAAAACTTTTCAAATAACAGTTGTAGAACAACAATTTTTTATAATAACCACTTTTTTTTAGCTCGCTGTTTGTAGTATACAAATATAAAAAATTCTTTCACAGAAATTTATTTCACATCGCTCTGATTCCGCAAATATAAATATGTCATATACTTGGTAATATGATTGCATATAGCTCTATTGTGGATTGTATAATTCTAGGAACCGATGAAAGGGTGTAAAAAATGTCTTAATACCACAACGTTCTTT
The DNA here is from genome assembly GCA_018344505.1 of Nebria ingens riversi. Classification (NCBI taxonomy): domain Eukaryota; kingdom Metazoa; phylum Arthropoda; class Insecta; order Coleoptera; family Carabidae; genus Nebria; species Nebria ingens. Next base: position 9,920 of record JADQWA010001369.1, read on the forward strand.
ACTTCAATAAAAGAATACGACCCGTTTCGACCATTTAATGGTCATCTTCAGGTAATATGTTGGTCGCTCGCTCACTATGTTGAAAGACCTAATTTTGTCGTCTCTTCTCTAAAGGCATCGAACCGATTTCAAGCAAATTTGGAGCACATATTGTGTTGGTAACCATATTCATTTGATAGTTCTGTACTTCAGGAGATATTGGGCTTTGAAAAAGGAGACATTATATCAAAAAATCTACGTAAAATATGTTTTTTTAAAATTTATTTAGATTATAACCGAAAGCCGTAAAAAATAATGAAAATAATATTTTTTAAAATAAATTTTAAAAAATCACGCATTGGCTTTGACAATGCTAGTCTACGGCGAGCTTTTTAGCATTGGCTGCGCCTAAAGTTTGGTATGGCGAATTTCTGAATAAATAAACAATATATTTATAAAGGTCAACGCAACAATTAAACCAACAATAGCAAAGTAATCAATCAAAGATATCTTTATTCATACTTTGGTTATTATAAAAAAATACTAGATATTACTTCGACACTTTTAATTACATATATTGTTTATTGATAAACAAATTCGCCATGCAAAATTTTAGACATTGCCACAGTTAATGCTTAACAACTATGTGACTGCAGTAGGAATGAAAATTTTAAGAGGTATTTGTGGCCCAAGACAAATAGAATCGAAATACGTGGGTAATGAGCAGTGCGATACACATTTCATACGTAGAATAGGTGAGAGCCAAATGATGGTCTGGCCATATTGAATGAAAGATAGACGAAGTTGATTTACGTGGGCGTGATGAATTATGTTAGAATGCGGGGGGTCATCTTCAGAGTAAGTGGATGAATATGATTGAGAATGAATTGCACGAAAGAAAAAAGGTGTGAGCAAGCGAAATAGAAGAGTATGTATGCAGAATTTATGAATTCGAATGAAGCAAAAGAAGTTTATAAGGATAGAATGGGTTAAGATTGATAAGATGAGAATGGATGTAACTGCTTTTTTTGCCACCCCATTTAATGAAATATGGCATGATGTTATATATGTATGTATGTATGTAATACCCAAGATATAAAATAAATATCTTAGATTGATTACTATATTTTTTGTTGGTTTGATTGTTACTTTGTTTATTTTAATTGTGGTACAAATATTGTTTTATTCGGAGTTTTATGAGTATATTATGTATTTTACATCTAAACTGAAATATATGTACTAACTATTTAATATGTTGTAATTTTGCTATTAATTAAAACGATGTTTCGAGATTTCCAAATTAACTTGTTTTCAAAAAACACATTCTGTTAAATCATTACCTGTTTTACTTTCTCATACGAATGTATACAAGGAAATATACTCATGAAAATGTTTAGACTCGATATTTTTACGGAAATATATTTTTTGACCTTCCCTCAGCCGAGTCTGGCTATTTTTGAAATGACGTCTGCATGAGTGTGCGCGCGCACTTGTGTGTGTGTGTAATCAAAATGATAAATAATAGTATTACACCCATTTTCTGTTTAAAAATTTTCTTCAAAGAAAGTACCAATCGCAAGTAAATTGCATCTAAATATCTTAAATTTCTTAGTTATATAAGTATGGGAAATATTTATTAAATCAGAACCACTATGCCTGTCAAACTTTTAACAGTAAAATAATCTAGACTAAAATAATTTGGAATTTGACATTTAACATCGATTGTGTAAAACAGATTGAATAAGAAGACATTTTGTTAAATATTCATCTTATTTGCAAACTAATGACTTCTCAGCCATAATAATTGCTAATATAACTTAATGAATAATTATATTTTAATTTATTTTTCTAAATAAGTATATCTATTACACGAAAGTTCATTACGAGACACTGCAGATATTTTTTATACAACCTAAATGTGGATTTCGATATATTTATTTTATCATAATCATTGATTGACCTTAATATATCACAATGTTCATTCAATCTGTAGCTTCCGTGCATAACTTCTCATTCATCAAATAAAAATACAAAATCATGCTTTCACATAAGAAAGATCGGAAAATATTAGAAAAACAGATTAATTTCAGTATCATTGTGCAGACAAAATTTTGCGTGTGGCAAGGCTTTCTATCTTTTTGATTAAACAATAAATTTCTCAAAAGAAAGGAGAAATTTTATTTTTTTACTGCTTAAACAAATAACTATTAAATATCGATGCACTTGATTTGTTGAGTGGCACATCATGATTTAGTAAAAATAAGCTTCAAAGACATAAAATGAACGAGTCAAAATTCTTAAATATAAGTACAAATATTGTTTCAATTTACGTAGTTCTACAGAATAATGGATACTAACATTTACTTTGGTATATTATCATTGGTTAAGTAATAAAAATATTGATTTTATAAATTATTAATCTTTACGGTGCATTTTAGTAATTGTATGCGAAACAATAATGTCGGTTTACATTATTTGATTTATATGAAGTCTATAACAACACCAGCAAATGTGCAGAACGGATAGTAAATGTAATATATCTGGCGGTAATTTTTAATCAGAATAAAATAAGAAATCAAAACGATTAATATGAAAACAAACAACTTACCTATGGAATTTGATGTTTTAAGTTTATTTTCCTAATAACTTTACACGACTTTACGAAACAAGAACATGTTGGTATATAACAAATATTTAAAATAATAAACTTGTGTTTTAAATCTGTATGAAAACAAGCATTGGCTTTGCTTCATTGGCTGCTCCAATGCCTAAAGTTTGGCATGGCGAATTTCTGAATAAATAAACAATATTTGTGCTATAATTAAAATTATTAAAGTAACAATCAAATTAACAATGACAATATAATGTAATCAATCAAAGATATATTTATTCATACCTTGGTTATCAAAATAAAAGAAAGTAAAAAGTATACTCGGCGAGCTTTTGCCTAAACTTTGGTATTTGGATTTTTTGTATAAATAACTATTATTGCACTATACATAAAATAATCGAAGTAACAATCAAATCAACAACGATATAGTAATAAATCTAAAATATCAACTGTCATGTATTAGTTAAAGTATCGCGCAAGCCGAAAAACAAAACAAAAACAGTTCAATTGTTTTTTATTAATTTTAATTTATTTTAAAAATTATGATTTTCATTATTTTTTTACGGTTTTCAGCTATAACTTGAATTAACTTTAAATGCATAAAAATATTTGTAATTTGACCTAGATTATGTTGGTATAAATAATATTTTTATAAGTGCTTAAACAATTATTATGTTCATTATTTTTTTACGGCTTTCAGTTATAATTTGAAAATTGTTTAAATACATTAAATAATTTGGAATTTTATGTAGATTTTTTTGGTATAATTAATATTTTTAAGTGCTTTTTAAGGTGTAATTCTTTTGTTGCGGACCCAATATCTCCTGAAGTATGGCTCTAATTGGATTTCAAATACGACTGGATAGAATTGGGCACCTACATAATATGTATGACCAATTTGGTTGAAATCAGTTTGGTATCTTCAGAGAAGTAGAGGTCGCAAAATATTGACGACTAGCAACGAGCGAGCGACCAACATGTTACCAAGTATATAGCATATTTACATTTTCGGAATCAGGGCGATAAAAGAAACACTTTTTGTTAAGGAAAATTTTCAATCCGAGAATGTTACAGACAAATTATGCAGACAAACACTTAAGCTCTTCGATACTACGTACGGTGAGCTAAAAACATGTATTTTAGATTAAAAATATGAATGATTTGAGTTATGTGAAGTTTGGTTATTAGAAATTAAAACACTGTAAATCTTTACTTCACTAATTTATTGGTTCTAGAATTATTATTGTACTACTGAAGATGGTGACTTGGTCACCGAAATGTGCATCTAGAACCAATAAATTAGTGAAGTAAAGATTTACAGTGTTTTAATTTCTAGATTAAAAATGTTCGATTCTATAGTAATATAAGGAAAGTATAATTATTCATTACACATTATTAAAATTTATTATGGCCGGACATTTTTCTTCTGTACTACGTACGGCATGCTAAAAATATAACATGTAATCTTTCAAAAACGTCTGAGAAGTAACAAACAAAATATCGCTAAAATATTTAAGGTCAGTACTCCGGATAAGCTATTTGATATCTGGAACTTATCCGTAGGTCTTCAGATAAGTTCCAGGCAAGCATAGGTAGCTTATCTGGGATTTCATATGGAGAATAAATAGTGACTCTTAACCGAATGAAATTAAATTCACTACGTCGTGTTTGATTGTTATAGATGTTACGCAAAGAATTAAAGCATGCAAGGCATTCATTCTTTCAAGCAATAAATGTCTGCAGAAATTATCTTGTTTGATGCCTTAATGTACCATTACGATTTAACTTTAATCAGAGAATTTTTATTTGATTTCTCTTGGTAATATAGTGAAATTCAAAGTATAAAATAATTCAAAAGGTTAATATTTACAAATTATCGCTGTAAATATTAAATATAGCGATATTGTTTGCTGATATTAACTTTCACTAAAAATGATAAATATTTATTTAATCTACAATTAACATTAATTTTTGTTGGTGTACTTGTTCATTAATAACGCAAATTAAGTGAATATATATATATATATATATATATATATATATATATATATATATATATATATATATATATATACATATATATATATATATATATATATATATATATATATATATATATATATATATATATATATATATATATATATATATATATATAAATATATATATATATATATATATATATATATATATATATATATATATATATATATATATATATATATATATATATATATATATATATATATATATATATATATATTTATATTAAATGTTAAAATAGCTCTTAATTTAGCATGCAAAATGATATTTAGTATATAAGAAACAAAAAAACTAAAATTAAATCATCATGTGCATTTGGGCATTAAGCTTAGTTATATGTTTTCCAGTTATTCAGATAAAAATTAAATTTCATAAAATTTCAAAATTTTGTTTATTTTAAGTAGATCATAAATAAAAGGTAATTCGAAGTTGCAATTATTAGCATATTTTTTTTACTAAATACGTAATAAGTTAGTGGTCATGTATTTCGGCGTAAATAAATTTTTTTTTTCGAAAATTGAATGACTTGTTCAATGTAAACGTCAAGTTATGTCAGTTACATAGAAATCGACATAGCTACAATATACTCATTACAAATGCAAATGTAACAAAAACTAAATTTTATTGAAATATGTTATTGACAAATCCTAAACTTACCGACATTTTCTGAAGTATACGTTTCTGTATACGTAAAAGGTTAACTCTTACTTAAAGTAGTGGGGTTTAGGAAAGAAATGTGATTGTCCATGCCGAACCATTGCCATCAAGGTGGGGTACACCATATTTTCTATTCCATTGAACAACTCCAGTCCAGAAGTTATTAAATGTGCCAAAGCACAGTAAACCATACAGTCTTTAGTCAGAGGTGACTGACGTATCACCTCTTTTTTATTCATAAAAGTTTTATTCAAAAAAAGTCCCTTAAAATGAAGTGGTACGTTGCCGTTTTCCTAGCCGCTGTCGCTACATCAGCAAGTAAGACATTTTTTATTTATTTTATTTCTGTTACAATTAAGTTGATTTAAAGTTTCGTTTGAGTTTTCTTTAAGTTAATTTAAATTTAATATTTGTGGTACGCTTGAAAGTTATGTGAGGTCGATGTTGTAAGACATTTCTATTTTTAGTATGCATAAGTGAAAGTGGATATGATATATCAATACATTCTATGGTTGAACTGGTTTCGGTATATATGAGATTTCGATTTGTATATGCTAGATTTTATAATGAATAAATATGATTTATCCATGTTATTAAATTCAAATACTGCGACTAAATTGGTCGTTATATCTGTGGAATAAACATGTGTACATTGCATTCATTGCGGCCTAGTTTATTCATAAACAATAACCCAATAGTTTATAATATTAATTTAATACGCCTACTCTACCTCATTTTTTTACCAATTGTTTAGACAGAAAATTTAATTGGAATATTAATCTATCCATATATTAAATGAATAGGTGGTAGAAAACAGAATTTTGGTAATTATCAATCGTACTGGAACGTTATAGAGTTAAAACATTGTCTACCACCTTTTCATTTGAAAATCCACAACAGGGTTAACAACTTTCAACCTATTCATATTATTATTCATGGTCACAAATTCCTCAGGTTCAATTTTGTAATTTCGTTATAATTTTTATCAACTGAACATATTTACTTAGCAAAATCTTATCGTGAAACTAAAGAATGATGTGCTTAACCAATTCCGTTTTTAACCAATATATCACGTAAATATTACAGCGAAAGAACACATTGTAGCTTTATTATACTGATAAAACGCCTTATTATGCCAATATCAGTGGTACTGGATCACAATAATATAAAAGTAACAAAATGTTAATTAAAAAGACATTTTTTTAATAATAAAATTAATCATTGCAATAACACTCATCTCATGGTTGGGCAATTTTCTCAGGAAATATGTCGGTGCTCTGCACTTAACCTTGTTGCTTTTTTAGTAATTTTACCCGTGTAATAGTGATCTCGATTCTCAAGTTTCTCGTGAAATTACTTTGACATATTAACGATTTTTTTCATGATATGCAATATGCATACCTACTCTTTTGATATTAGCATATTAGATTAAATTAGTGCTGTAGAATTCGATTAGATATTTTTTATTTGCAAAAATATTTTTCTTTGTAATAGATATCAATGAAATAAAAATAAAGAGAATAAAATTGCTCTAAATTAATATTTAGGAAACATAGAATTTTATTAAACATATCTGGACAAAAATTACTTTTCATCAATAATTTTCCATGAATTTATTTATAATATCGGCTTTTTATATAGTTCCGCGCGAGGACTTTAATGTTATCAGGTTTGTATGATATATGGCCATATGTTATTAACATCAAGGTGTGTTAGTAAGTTCAATAAAAAGTAGGGGTCGCACCTTTAGAAAGTAGCTGAAAGTAATATCATGTCTGCCACATTGGTATGTCTTTATAATTGTTTCGTATTTAGATTTTATGATTACATAACTCAAGTTTTCAGCTCTGCACAAGTAAAATAAAGTAAAAAAATATTCATTTAAAAAAGATTTATTAAGATTCTCTAGAAATTATTTCTGTCTTAACCTTCAGAATTGATAGATTCTCAGTAATCTAATAACTATTTACTATTGATTTCAAAGAACTCATGCATATATAATAGCATTGTTATACAATAAAAAAGAAGTAGTAAATATGTATGGGAGAAGATGAGTTGTTCACCTCGATTTTAACATCGGCAAAAAATACCCTTTCACTTTCTGCCGCCAATGATGCAAATTTTCTACCGTACAAGAAGTACCGTTATAATATCATCAGGACCTGATTATGTCATCAATGTTGGGTAACGAAACTGTATTTAATATAAGGAAGAAACGTTTCTGACATTTTAGCAACCATTCAAATATAATTTATGTGTGCTTAAGTTATCATTAGAATATTTTACACGATTCAAAATGTCACTTAATTTACAGCTTATTACTATTTCAATATCAGTAATAATAAGCAAAATGCTTGTTTTCACATTGATCAATTTTTTATTTAAGGTATAGCAACTATAATATACCTTGCCTATTCAAAATACCGTAGTATATATTAAATGAAATGAAATGCTTTTCAATACATTTTATTAATATTGCTAATAATGTGTATTATAATATGATTTTGCAAATATGTATATATATATATATATATATATATATATATATATATATATATATATATATATATATATATAAAGTATACATAATTTATTTAACATTTTATACCTATTTATAATTAAATATAAAGTTTTTCATCCTAGAATTACTTTCTATAGAAATACGTATATATTTATCCGTAAAATGAGTATATGCTTCGAAATTGTAAATGCCTATTATTCTTCGCTTCTGTTAAATGAATGATAATGTTAAAATAATATTTAAATACTAAGTTCTTTCTATCTTTTATAATATTTTTTCAGATGCTCAATCCTTCAAATGCCCCCCAAAAGATGGTCAATATCCACATAGCACCCAGTGTGACAAATTCTATCAATGCGTCGATGGCGTAGCCAGCGAAAAACTGTGTCCTGATGGTTTGGTTTTCGATCCCCTCATTCGTAAGATCAACAAATGTGACCAGCCTTTCAATGCAGACTGTGGAGACAGACTCGAACTTCGTAAGTAGTTAAAACCGAATTGAATTCGGGATTGAATGAACAATGAAAGTAACAACTAATATAACATAAAGAACACTATTGATGTAGCAGGTTTACATTTTAAACCTGTAGAACAAATAAAAGTCATAATATAATTACATGATCAAACTCGAAATTAGATAAACGAAATTGCTAAAATTGTTTTTAAAAAAAAAACAATAATTTTTTACTTAGTTTCCACGATTAGTCGTCTGAATTTATAAGTTTATGACAGTTATTCCATAATTTGAACTATTTTATTATTTGTTGAACTCATGATTTTGCATCGCTATTAGTTGTTATAATGTAATATCATTAATTGACATTATATAGAGACGACTCTTTAGTTTTGTCAAATTTCGGTCTATTCTGATGAATTTTCGATTAAAATTTCAATGATTATAATAGAACCACCCCAAGCCACTCATCTCTGTCCAAGAAAAAACGGATTCTTCGCCCATCCTGATGAAACAGTGTGCAATATCTTCTACAATTGCATTGAAGGAGATGCAACTGAGATCATTTGCACGTCAGGTCTACATTTCGACGAATACAGTGGAACTTGCATCTGGCCTGATACCGCTGGACGCCAAGGCTGCAAACCACAATCCAGTAAGTTTTTTAAAATAAATTCTAACTTTGCATAATATTTCTCACTTATTTGGAAGATAAATCTAAAGTTTTACCAAACTTATTTTTTTTTTTTACTTTTTTAATCTTCAAAGATTATTATAGTAGCTGATTCTAAATTCTTAAATGAAAATATAATTCAAGAGTAACCATGAAAAACACATGCGTTAAGGTCGTTGAACTGAAAATATTTGTCGTGAATAAAATTAAATGTGTAATTGCACGTTAGAAGAGTTTTGAAAATAATTTTATTTATAAAAAATAAAAGAAGTATTATTCTTGCTGAAATTATGAAAACAGATTTTGAAAATGATATTAGAACACGTAAAATCTATAAATAGAAAATATTTTGCAAAGGAGTTCTAAAAATGATTAAATAATCCGGACTTATCATCCTCGGTCGATTCTTTTCCTTCAGTAAAATCAAAATATGGCTCTTATTATTATCAATATTATGGTTGAAATTTGAGCGTGGCCCTGGCAGCTACCAAAGAAAGTGTGTGGGTCACGAAATCTTGTCCAGTATTCACTATTATGATTTTCGTATAAGGATTTTTCTGTAGCTTTTATTACGTTATTATAAATTATGAAAATCAAGATGTTTCTGACAAACCCTTTACTTTGCCTGAGCATTGAATAATTTCCATTAATTTCTATTTTCTTTTAGATACTCAGTTGAAGGACGGTTTCACTTGCCCGACCAAAGCCCAGACCGATCACAATGGTCAACAAGTTGCTCATCCTAAATACTCTCACCCCACCGATTGTCAACGGTTCTACGTATGTTTGAACGGTTTGGAACCACGTGATTTAGGTTGTCAAGTTGGCGAAGTCTACAACGAAGAAACACAACGTTGTGATTCTCCTGAAAATGTCCAAGGATGCGAAGATTGGTACAAGGATGAGCCTTCCGCTGCCGGTGGAGCCAAGCCAGTGGCGAAAAGACCTTAAGTTGTGATCCCCATTTAGTCAAAAAGTCTGTTTTGTTTATAATGTATAATTTTTTAAATCTTGAATATGCCTTTGTCAATGAGGATTCCCGTATCGGGGACAAGATTGACGCCAAATCAAATTATTACTTTTTGTAAAACATGCAATATACATTGTGTATGATAAAATATGAATAAAATAAGTGTTTTATATATTATATGATTGTGCTGTATAATATTATCCTACCCATTCATGATTCGGTAACCTTTATGTAATGCAGAGAAAGTGAAAATGTCATTTTAAGTTATATGATTCATATCTTAAAAACAACTTTCAAAAATATAAATTTTGGGCTGGGCACTTAAAAATGCAGTCACTAATAAAAATAAAACTTTTGATTACTCGATCTTTTTCATAATAATTATTTAAGCATTTTTTTCGCTGTATATTTTATTAAAAATTGGCCAAGTATCACCATTTTCAGTTAAATCTTTTTTTTAGATAAAATAAATAATATCGAATCCAAATGACATTTCATATGGTCTTACTAGTTTAAAATTAATTATATATATATATATATATATATATATATATATATATATAAATATATATATATATATATATATATATATATATATATATATATATATATATATATATATATATATATATATATATATATATATTTATATATATAAAGTAGAGAATTTGTATTAAATTTTATACAAAGAAAACACTTATTTTGTTTGTTATGTCTTTTTCTGTAATATAAATTCTAATTATGAGAAGAATAATAATTTTTACGTGCCAACAGTGTACGGCTACATACGAATATTAATATAAATTGAATGCTTACGTATTTTAAATCGTAGATTATAGTAAACGCAAATATCGATATGTGTTGTTATTATTATTAGTATTATCTTGGTAGAGATAGTGCAGCATATTGCAAATCCTATTTTTATGCAGAATATAGACAATGGATTATCAATACACGTAATTAATTGTATGGCTTTGACTGTTTAGTTAGTTATTTTCAAACAACTATGAATTAGTAATTTATCTGCAATAAATTAGCGGATTTTTGTTTGCATAATTTTCCGAACAGTAGAAAGAGCTGTATAAACTGAGCCCATAATATTTCGTACCATAATTATTATAATTAAAAAAACTAAATAACGCATTTCGAAGGTGGGTTTCGGCTGTTCAACTCTTTCCTTAAAATAGGGTCTGTCTGACACCATTTCATGCGTAACTTATTGGTTTTACCGCTTTATTTATTTTCGTATAGACTTTCACATTTAATATATTTTCAGATATTTTGTAAAAGGTCGGAATTAATTTAAGCATTTATTATTTGAATATTAAAAAGTTTGACTTCTTTGACCCAACATTTTTAAATAATTATTTATAAAATGCACTCTCTTCAGACCTTCAAATATATTTTGAAAGCAATTTTGAAAAGGTAATATTGGTATAATTAAGCTAACCTACTGAATAGCCAAGTAAATACTGCTACGAAAATAAATATAATTTCTAATTATTAGTCGAAAGTAAAAACAGTAATAAACAATAACACATTTTTATTCTTCTGGCATTGAAATGCATTCTTAGATGTTTTGATTTACTTGTAAAATTTCACGTGAACTATTTCTATAGAAGCATAAATGAGGTTTAGTTAAAAATTTGTGTTAATATGGTTCTTAAAACAACTTGTAATTCGCCATGATGCTATAGCAGGAATTGTTGTCAATATGCCACCGTGATTGGTCATTGAAAATGCACAGTGATGGCAACGACGTTTACCGTTACTGTACATGTCCACTATTTGACATTATTGTAATGGATGTAAGGAGTTTGGCAAGATGTTCTAAGAAATTCTGAAAATTAGCAAATATTTTATTTCCATTTTCTTGGTTAAATTATGATGGGGTTGCCCTGAAAGGTCCCTCTGGAAGATATTAACACCATTTGATATAGATCTAACGCATTATCTATATATTAATAACACATTAGCTGCAAAATTAACATGACTGTCAGGACAATGGTAGCCTTATCCTATCTTTTATCATTGTCCTGTCGATAACGTCATTATCTAAATTACGTCTTTGGTTATATTTCATACGTAAATAATCTTATAATTATACATACTATTAAATGATATCAATTCTATTATATATAGCGGAATTATTGCTACACTCCTGGCCTAACTTTACTTGCCTAATTTTAGAAAGATAAGAATTGTAAAAATATATAGAGCAGAGTACCAAACACAAACTCAATATATTCTTACACTAAGGGAAAAATATGTGCAGCAAATTAAAAAGTTTCATGATTTTAATTACAAGATGCGACGTTCTCTCATTAGATTACATTTTATCGCCTCTTCGCAGATTTCGAACTGGTTTGGTATAGTATGGGTTGTGGCTATCTTCAAATACTTTGGTTTCTCTACTTCCGGAGTTATAGAGTTGCAAAGAAAGAACTCACTGTTTAGTTACAACCACAATAATTAAAGCTTAGCGCAGATTTATAGTTTATTATTTTATAGAGCAATTACATATTTAACAGCACACACTTTTATATGACTGAAACTTAGTAAAGTAATTGCATACGTTTTCCTGTATTTCTTTAATTTGTATACCTAATTCCGAGACTGAAAATACGTATACAAATCATTTAGCAGCTCGCAATGCCTATGATTGTTTTATTTTATTTCATTTGCCTACAGTTTATTTTCTTATAATTCAAGAATTTAAACATATTTTTCAAAAAAGATGTCAATCTTGAATTCTTTTTAAAGTCGAGCATACGTGTGTCGGTATATTAGGCTATGTATTTGATAAACAAATCACAAATTTACATAAATAAAATACAAGATCAATTCTATTATACTCTTTGGCTTAACTTTTATGTCTGCTATTAATAACAAATTGTTTTAGTAGTAATTTGTATATTTGTAGTATGGTTAATATTTAGGTTACAGCAAAATTGAATAAATTATATATAATATTTATTGTAAAGACCGATTAAAATATGCAGTTGATTCTATATTTAACGAATTATCAGATTGTGATACATAAGAATAGGTACAGATGGATTATTTAAGGAAAAACTACTGGTTCCAAATATTAGGTTGGTGAGAATTTCGTTGTAAACTACCGCTGGTCATTTCTAATATATAGAGTTATACAGCTACTAAAACTATAGTGCATTGCAATTGAAATAGATTATAGATACACTCAGCTACGGCTTATACATCCTATATTATGGTATAGTGTATGTATGGATGTATGTTAATATAAAACAATGTACTTCATTATTTACAAATGCCAAAGTGAGAATGATTACATACCCAGAAATAAAAAAAAAACCTTTCAACTTAACTATGTGCATATATCCAAATAGTGAAATTGCAAACGTTTTAAGAATTGTATAACACCATTCGTACACCTACAGAAAAAAGTATTTTAATGTTGTAAGGCATTATGATCTCTAACATCAGGAGACATAAGATTGTCACTACCCAACAAAACGCTTACTTTCTTCTGAAAGGAAAGAGGTGGAGGTGAATGAGCACTGAGCAGTTATGGTTGCCATTTTGGCGAGACCTCATAACGAAACTGAACCTCAAGTGAATCTGATCAGAGAATTATTGCAATCGAAAGACAATGGGGACAATACGGTGTTTGATTTATTTTGGTGTGATCTGTGCTTTGTCGGGTGAGTGTACGTAACTCTAAGTGTGCTTTCACTTGTAGAATGTGCAGTTTTTTTATTGTTTTTTTAAAAATATTTTTTCACAAATAGTTGGTGTGAGAAAAAGTGTCAGTACTAGAAACTGGTTGAACATTTTTTTTGTGTTTGATTATTTTGAAAACAACAATATTTATCTGGGTCACTATTTTATGTCAATGTAAACTGTATATAATTAAAATGTCAAGTGTGTTTTCTTGGAAATAGCCCGTCTTTTGGGCTCTTAATAATTTACCTTGATTTTGTGTGGCTATATAAAATTAAAATATCAACTACCTATATTCTTGCTGCAAATTTATGCCATTTCTACTTTATATTCAAACTTTTAAATAACGGTAGGTACCTACTACGACTATTTCATTAAATTTGCTTCGATTATAAGATCACAAATACACAATTAATGCACTAACAATGGCATTCCAACTAACAGAAATGGCTGAAAAACGTATAAATTTCGTAAAAAAATATTCTGAAAATATAGTCTGCTTTACAAATTTGTTGTCCAAGGTAACTTTCGTCATCAATAAAATAACTAAATAGCATGTGGTACCATATGATAACGTGAACAACTCATCTTGATCCGCCCATACAAATCTAACAGCTAATGTTGACATGGAAATTTAAAACGGTTTGATTTAATAACACCTTTAAAATAAACGGATGTAGCTCTCGTAAATATTTTCCAATTAATTAATAATGGGCCAGTAGGTAATGACATAATTTAGATCATTTTAATAAGACCCAAGTTGATAGTTGTAACTTACATTCCATTTGAAATAAAATAATATGTAAAAACAATTTATAATATTTAATTATATGTTCACCACTGTAACTTCATATTGGTAAAACGAGTTTTTTATATTTAAAATAATTAGCAATATATTTAAACCCAATAAAATAAAATGTTTATAGATTTATGCATAACGAATTAGTAATATTATATACGTTGAAATATGTGAAATGTTACGTAAGCATTTAATTACCACAAAAAAGAAAATCATTTCTGGCAAATGATATAATCAATTGGCAGTGCCATTCTGAATATAAAGTATGGCGGATACCAAAATGGCAGGTGTTTTTATTGAAAGTGCAGTAGTATCATCTTAATATTATAACACTGAACTCGATATAGAAAATTCAATTTATATATTTTGTTTATTTAAATAATGAAACTGATCATTTTACTTGTTAATAAATATTTTTTTAAACGAATTTTTTGATTTGGCTTATTTTATATAAACGGTTTATTCGAACCAGATACATCTTGCTGCAGATTTGTGACCAAGTCGAAATCGCCGCATGTTCAATTTGTAAGTCGGCAAACATCCTGTTCGAAGAACATAAGTATTCGTTCGTGTGTCTATAATATTTTCGGATTTGATAGATTCTTTAACAAAAATTATTGCAATAGGCTCGCAGCACTGTTAAATTTGAACAATTCGAGTCCATAGAATGACACCGCTTATAAAGAATACTATTTTCCAAAATATATAGGTATATAACTTAGAAGCCAACAATGAACAAAATATATATACTCATTTTTCTACGATGAAAAGTTATTTGAAATTTCAAACTGAACTGAGAATATAAAAAGTCAAAACCACAAAAAAACATCGGCCATGTATTGACCCTAAACTTTCTATTACGTAGTCAGTATATTTTGATTTGATAGTATATAAATTAAAATATAAAATGTTTAAATTTAAAAGAAAATATTTTTATTCATTATGTCCAGTAAAATTGTAAAGTTAGATTATTGTCAGATTTCTAAAAAAACATATGTATTTTAGATTTAAAATGTTCGATTCTATAATAATATACAGAAAATATAATTATTCATTACACATTATTAAAAATTATTATGGCTGGACATTTTTTAGTTTTCAAATGAACTTTAAACCTTAAACATCGGCCATGTAAACTTTCTTTTACGAAGTCAGTGTATTTTGATTTGATAATATTTTAAAAAATGTTTAAATTTAAAAGAAAATATTTTAATTCATTATGCTAGTAAAATTGTGGTAAAGTTAGATCTACTATGCATGTCAATTGTTTTAAATATTCAAATATTTTGACTTTTAACATTTATTGTCAGTTTCACAAATAAGTTTAGTGAAAGAACGTTACAAAGGTTAGTAAATAATTTAAAATATTATATGAAAATATTTACTTTCTTTTACGAAGTATAAGTAAGTATTGTAATCACGAAAAAAAAAATTCTCGAAATTTTTACGGAAATACACCTTTTGACCTTCCCTGAATCGAGTCTGACTATTTTTGGAATGACGTATGTGTGTGTGTGTGTGTGTGTGTGTGTGTGTGTGTGTGTGTGTGTGTGTGTGGCTGTGTGCGCTCTACAGCCTACACCGTTAAAGATAAAATTATGAAACTTTAAACTTAAGATTTGTATATGCCTGGGAGGAAAACCTCTTATTTTTGAAAAGCATGTTTCAAACCGGAAATGCATGTTTACTTGAGTAATTTTTTTGTAATTTCTGCAATATCTCCGAAACGGCTGTACTTACAATAAATATAGTTACATTAACATTCAAAGATATTAGTATTCTGCACAAGTTTGAAACATTTCTTCAAAAAGTACCAGTTACAAGATCTTATCTTATTGATATTGCCATAGTTACGTAGGTTGTTTTAAATATTCAAATATTTTGACATTTAATATTTATTGTCAGTGTTACAAGTAAGTTTAGTGAAAAAGCGTTACAAAGGTTAGTAAATAAAAAATATTATATATAAATATAAATGACCGACCATAATAATTTTTAATAATGTGTAATGAATAATTATATTTTCTGTATATTACTATGATCGAACATTTTAAATCTAAAATACATGTTTTATTAGAAATCTGACAATAATCTAACTTTACAGTTTTACTGGACATAATGAATGAAAATATTTTCTGTTAAATTTTAACATTTTATATTTTAATTTATATACTATCAAATCAAAATATACTGACTACGTAAAAGAAAGTTTAGGGCCAATACATGGCCGATGTTTTTTTTCGTGATTACAATACTTACTTATTACTTCGTAAAAGAAAGTAAACATAGCGCACGTAATATACATCACACCACGACAAAAACCAATCTTAAAACTGAGTCAACGTTCTTCACGTACTAAAATACGTTCAGAATCTTATGCCCGAATGCACCAACACGAATTGATTTTAATCGGATATTATTTTTATTTTGTTTTGTAAATAAAGTGAAATTTACAGTACTTACATATATATTCATTAAATAGGTTTATATGGTATTTACAAAATATAATTATTCATATTATTTCATCTTTCGTTTGACACATACCAGGGAGCATGAACTCTCTTTAGCACTTTTGACAGGATTCGTTGTATGATTTTGATATTGTAGTTGCTGGCGGCTACCCACAGCTGCATTCTATAAGTCCATATGGGTTTGAGTATTGTTTTGTATAGGAGTAGTTTATTTTCCAGGGACAATTGTGAATTTCTATCTAACAACCAATACGTATTCTTTAGTTTGAGTCCAAGCTGTTTCCTTTTGGTCCAGATGTGTTTCCTCCAAGTTAGTCGTCTATCTAAATAGATTCCTAGGTTCTTGGTCTCGTCTACTTGTGGTAGAATTTTCTCGTTCAGGGACACCGTAGCGCACGTTTCTCTACGCGTTGTAAAAGTAGAGTGCACTGGTTCTAATTCATTGGCCTTTATCTGGCATTTCTTCAGCCATTTTTGTATTTTGTTAAGGCTTGATTGGGGATTCTGTGACACTACAGCTGGTAGTGAATATGACGCTAGTACTACATTGTCATCAGCGAATGTAGCAACTGTTATTGAACTTGTTGTAGGTAGGTCAGATGTGTAAAGTAGATACAGTTCAGGACCTAATACGCTTCCTTGCGGAATTCTGGACTACATGGTATGTAATTCTGTTTGCTGGCCTTTGTATTTAACTTGGAATGATCTTTTAGTTAGGTATGATCTTAGGAGTTCGTAGAATGTGTGTGGTAGTGCTAATTCAATTTTATAAAGTAATCCGGTGTACCGAGCAATACCGTTTTTCTTTTAGATTTTGTCTGATGGTTTTTCCACGCGATGTACTTGTTCTATTGTGGCGTGATGGTTTTTAAATCCAAATTGATAATCTGGTACTAGATTTTTCTCTTGTAGTATTTGTTTTAGTTTTTTCAAAAAGATTTTTCAAATCATTTTGAGATGATTGGTAGTAACCTTATTGGTCTATAATCATTCAGTGCAAGATACCATAAAAAACTCGAACGACATACAAACGTACTCGCAATAAACCTTTTCGAAAATAGCACGGTGCCTCGCAGACTTCTGCGATTTACTCCACTAGATTTACCATTTAGAAATTAAATAAATTTGTAATATGTAAAATTATCAATAATTATTTTATTTAAGAATAAGTAATATAAATAGAGATTATCCATTGGGTTAGCCCTCACGCATGTTTTTACCTACTTAATCAAATTCACTTATTGTTTTTAATTGAACAGATTGTAAATTATCCATAGAAGTTAATAACAATAAATCATATTATATTTAAAGCTATTTAATGTTTATTTTCTGTAAAACATAATAAATTATTATATTTAATCTACGACTAGCGTTAACTTATATTGATATAATATATTTGAATACTATGGGAATATTCTTGTGATGCCAAATTCATAGATTTTTCATTCTTTCACTGTAAAATATAATTTCTTGTTAACTTCGTTACTATAGCGGATTAAAATAAACTATTCTAATCTCAACTAATACTAAATTATATATATATATATATATATATATATATATATATATATATATATATATATATATATAACAAACTGTATAAATATATATTTATATAGGAAGGGCCATCTGTTGGCTTCTTCTGGAGGTACGTGTTATTTCGACAGTTTGCAACACTGACGCGCTTGACATTGATAAATATGTAGTTCAAACCTCCGCTATAAGTTGCTTTGACACTACATTTCTATCATTGGCAAGCGCGCCAGTGTTGCAAACTGTCGAAATAACACACATTTCAAAAAGAAGCCAACAGATGGCCCACCCTATATACCTATTTATATTTTAATGAGAATTTCATTTGTAATGTAAATGTTTTTATTTCACACACCATTATGGCAGAAATAAATAAAATACACTAACAAAACTGATAATGGCAAAATATTTTAAAATACGGGTTCGGCTATTTTGGAGTGAGCTTGTATTAATGTATTTGTTTATCTATATATAATTATTTGCTTACAGTATACGTCTCTGGACAAGAATTTAAATGTCCCGACCGAACCGGATTCTTCCCGGATCCATACCAATGTGATTTGTATTACGTTTGTTCAAAAGGTCTAGCGGAATCTAAACTATGTCCAGATGGTTTAGTATTCAACGATAACGACCCCAACCATGAGAGATGTGATATACCTGCTAACGTCGAATGTGATGAGCGTACAGAATTACGTATGTAATTATCTCACTATAAACACATTCTCATAATTATTAAATCTTTCTGTAATTAAAAGAAAAGGCTATGCCCAGAAATAATTAATCCATAACTATTATAGAGCAACCAAAACCAAGCAAAGGTTGTCCAAGGGCAAATGGATTTTACCGCCATAGTGATCCGACAGCTTGTGATAAGTTTGTCAACTGTGTCGAAGGCAATCCAATTGAAATGCCTTGCCCACCCGGTCTTGTTTACGATGATACTGCAAGCACATGTGCCTGGCCAGCCGAGAGTCATCGTAAAGACTGTACTGATGCCAAACGAGGTATGTAGATAGATTCATTTTTACAATACTTTCGTTATACAATCCTTGCTTCCAGGGAATATCTGACTATCAATATGTCATGTTTCCGTAAATTTTACTTTGTTAAAAATTGTTTCGTTGACGAAACAAGACTTAAAATATATACTAATTATTCGTTTTATAATAGTATACAAGATATTAGATTTATTATCATAAACATATCACACAACTACATTCCATATAAATTTCATTGATTCTAACTGCATACGTGGTTATTTTTTTTAAAACATACTTACGTATAAGTATCAAATCAGATTATATTTGTAATAAATAAAAATACCCTACAATGATTATATTTACATAGTTATATAAAATTATCATTCATTATATAAACTACTTAAGGTATGTAATGTTTAATTTTCTTTAAGAAGCATTGAAAGTTTTAGATATCCATATGCTATTGAAAGTATGTTTACCATAATTGTGATAAAACACAAAGTATAAGATGGGCCATCTGTTTTTTTAATTACTTTAAAAATACACCGTTCAATATTTTTCAATGATTGTTGTTTTATTGAAAATAGTAAACCGGAGTACAGCGAAGGTTTGACACTACATATGTATCAATGTCAAGCGCGTCAGTGTTGCAAACTGTCGAAATAACACGCATTTCCATTAGAAACCAACAGATGGCCCATTCTATATTTGAAAATAATAAATTCGTATTTTGTCATCAGTAACAAAATTAAGGGGACAATGTAACGTAATATCCTGGTTAGATAAAAATTAAGAAGTTATCCTCTTTACCAGGTTATCAATTCACACTGATACTTTGTGGTTAAGGGTAATATATTATAATTTTAAGGCAACAGCCATACATTTCAAGTTAATTTGTCTATAACTGTGGTTATGTTCTGGATATGGAATATTCTGGTAACAATTATGGAACCATTATTGTACTAAAATATTGCAATGCGAATATT
The DNA here is from genome assembly GCA_018344505.1 of Nebria ingens riversi. Taxonomy (NCBI): domain Eukaryota; kingdom Metazoa; phylum Arthropoda; class Insecta; order Coleoptera; family Carabidae; genus Nebria; species Nebria ingens. The sequence continues at coordinate 30,302 of JADQWA010001369.1, forward strand.
CTTGCTATTTTAAATATATTATTTTACAAAAGCAATCAATATTCTAAGATTAGTATTATCAATATTAATTGAACGAAGAGATTTTCAAACTGCATCCCGCGAAAATATTTTACCCGGCCTGTTTTTTTTTTATTATGTTACATCTATACATGCTTCAGATGGAATTATATCATCAACTTTTTTTCCGATCTGGCTTGCCCAGTATTTTCTGCATTCTTATGTCACTCTCCTATAAAAAAGTTTGATAATTTCTGAATTAACACAATTTGGCAAAGGTAATTTGCCAGATTATCGAAAATATTTTTATTATAAGTACAGAAAATATATGATAATGTATGAAAACTTATCTGAATACATTAGTAAATGTACAGTTTGAAAAATATAATTAAAATATAAGATATTCAAAATTAGACGTACAATCGCAAAATGTACTTGGCATCTTCGACATACCTGATTCCATTTCTTTTATGCATCTGAGAGGAATATCTACATTCATTATTGGCGCATAACTACAATAATATTTCTTAAACCATTATTCATAACATATACGTTGTTTCTGAAAATAACGAATATTAAATACCTCATACAGCTAGTAATATCTTTTAGTTAAGAGGAATTATGATATTGGTCTTTTCACAAGAAACTTAATTAGTTTCCCAATCGCATTAAATTATCATTTACATTTTCTTTGACAGATGCCCTAGAAGATGGATTTTCCTGCCCGAAAGGAGATACAATGGGACCAAATGGTCGCAATTTACCCCATCCAACATTCGCCCATCCCGAGGACTGCCAGAAGTTTTACATTTGCCGAAACGGTGTACAACCTCAGAGAGGATCATGTTCGCCTGGTACCGTATACAATGAGGAAACATTCCAGTGTGATGAACCTGAACATGTTCCTGGATGGTAAGAATAATATAGATACCAAATACATTATTATATTTGATTTACTTACTAATTTTTATTTTTCTATAGTGAGAATTACTACAAAAACGGCAAGAAGAACTAATCTTTGAGATTGCGGATGAATGCGTACCATGTGTAAGTTTACTCTTTACAAGCAAATTAAAAATCATCGTTCAAACTTATTTATTTTTAATTTTGAGTCGATAATTTTTTTTCTCTTACTTTTTAAATAATTTTGTAAGAAAATCTTGTATATAAATAGCATTAATTATATTAATGTGAAATATATACACTTTAAAGACACCTGTGTTTTTTATTTACCCAAACGATATTATAAGTTTACCTTTTTTCAATATAAAACCATTTAGCAGTTGTGACTGTACCACACAGACAGAATTAAATTTGTTTCATAATAGCTACCATACTTTCACTTTACTCGTATATGTTGAAAATATCTATACACATTAGCTGAACCAGTTTATATATAAAACACATCTGCAGTGTCTTGCACTGGACTTTCTTATACGTGGTAAATATTTTCTGTATAGATAGGAAGAATATTAAAATACAAACTTTTAAAAGTTCAAGAAAATATATTTATTTTATTTAGTTGACAGGCATAGTTGATACGACAGACACATAGGCACACATTCACATAGGCACATTCAGGAATATATATATATATATATATATATATATATATATATATATATATATATATAATTAATTAATTAATTTCCCTGCATGATTATTTCAAATAAAACTTCACAAGCTGGTTCTGGCACTATAAAAGGTAGTTGTGTCCCTTCGTTTGCTAGTAGCCCGACTCTCTGTTTTCCTTCGACTTTCGAGAGAAAGTTTTACTTTGTTTTTCGCTCCAAGTGCATTTAGTTTTGAATGCAGTCCAGGACTAATCTTGATTCCATAATCCTAGTGCCTTTAGTGCAACTTGACTATCCGTTACTATAAAAATTCTCCTGTCTGTGTAGTGTAGTTCCCTTCTCGTAGTAATCCCGAGTCCAATCAACAGGTTGTGTCTCAATCCACCTACCCCCGCGCTGGATCCTTTGGTGGTTTTAGAGCCGTCCGAAAACATAACTATATCGTCCTTTTTTATCGGATTGGTCTTTTGTTCCTTTTCATCTCTTTCAAGAATTATCATCCTGAAGATGTCTATGGTATACACCTTGTTTATCCAGTCTGGTACTATTTGCAAAATTTGCAAAGTGTCCATTTCCGGATTTATCTTCTTCAGAGAGTACGTTTAATCCGTACTAGGTGTAATGGAGGCAAGCTTCATTAGGTTTCCATAGCCACCGTCGATGTAGTTGACATTGCTTCTGTAATTCCCAAGCAGGCTAATCTTTGCTTCCTGCTTAATTTATCGTTCCAAACACTGTGTTTTGTCGATGTTCGTTGCCACCAGACAAGGCTGGCGTATTATGTGACTGGCTTGATGTAAATCCAGTAAGTAATCGCCGGTGATGGACCTCCGTTTTTACCAAACATATGCCTACAATATTCAATATTATCAGCTCTTCCTATATGAAACTACATAGTTAATAAAATAGAATAAATAAGCATTTTTATGTTTCATGATTATTTTTATTGACAACTAATTTCACCACCACTCATATGATCAATAATGATATTGATCTGATGATGCCACAGTAATGGTGAACTAGTTATCAATAAAAAAATTCATGAAACATAACAACGTTTATTTATATAATTTTATTAATATTCCTACAAGCTTATAGTGTCTGAATATCCGAATATTCTAGTATGAAAGATATTTTATTGTAAATAACTCTTCAATAATTAATATAATATTAAAAGAATGCCTAATATTTCTGCAAGTTTTAATAGTTCGTGGTATTTTCCAGTACTTCCTCGTATTACTTCATATTACGGCAACTTTTTGTTAAATCATTAAATTTCTCTTAATTTTAATGAATCATTAATGTTTTTAGACACCACAAATAATGTCAATTTAAGCTTATCCACTCTTAAGTAATCTCCAATACAAATTAAGTTAAAATATTTATTAAAATGAGTCTTTTCTTCAAATTAAACTTGTGGATACACTTTTGAATGTCATGGGCGAAAGCGAGGGTAAGTTTATAATGTTATACTAAAGAAACGGTTTATTATAAACAGAAACTAGGTCAATTTTATTTTGGTTTTATCATTTTTGTATATATTCTATAATAGGTAATACGACAAAGAGAAAATAAATTGGTGCCTAATATGGAGAGCTATTTGAATTATTATTGGGGTATTTAGTTTGTATTTTGGGTTCTTTTTTTGTTCAGCTTTGCATGTGAGTCGCTAAGATTTCTTAATAATAATTAAAGTATAAAATAAAAGGTTTCTTGACTTGCCATTTTCATAACGAATCAAAAATTATGTATTGGCTTTGTCACCGTTCAGAACTCGCCTTCGACGAGTTGTTTAGCGTTGGCTGTACCGTGTAAGACGAGCTTTAAAGTATGGCATGGCGAATGTATGTATACATAAACAATATATGTACACCTTCGAACATAAGCTTGCCCCTTTATAGCCCCCTAAAGTTTCGCAACCAGCATTGCATGATTTTAATACAAGTAATGCAGCACGTACAAAATCAGTTAAATTACGTAGGTAAATCCATATCATTCGCTTATTATGGTAGGGGTGGTCTACCCTACCATAATGATATGGATTCACCTACGCAATTTAACTGATTTTGTACGTGCTGAACAACTTGCATTAAAATCATGCAATGCTGGTTGCGAGACTTTAGGTGGCTATAAAGGGACAAGATTTATGTTCGAAGGTGTACTATAACCATCAATATCACTGACATTTGTGACAGCTGCCAATTGAAATGATTTTTTTTATTTATTACTTACTAAGTAAGTATTGCAATCATGAAAAAATCGATCTTGATATTTTAACGGAAATACATTTTTTGACCTGACCTAATTCGAGTTTGACTATTTTTGAAATGACGTGTCTTTCTCTCTCTTTGTGTGAGTGTATTTTTTGAAAAGCATATTCAGACCAGAAGTGCATGTTTACTTATGTCACTTTTTGCAGTTTCTGCAATATATCTGAAATGGCTGCACTTACAGTAAAAATAATTACAATTAAAATGACACATATTAATATTTCGCACAACTTTTGTTTCAAATACTTTTTCAAAGAGCGAACCAGTTACAAGAAAATTGCTATTTGCATTCTTACTTATCTTATTTATATTGCCATAGTTAAGTAGGTATAGGAAATTATATTATAATAAATCGCATCAACTGTATCTGTCAACTTTTTTACAAGAAAATAAAATAGACTCAAATATTATTTAATATTTAGCATCTATTGTCACAAATAAATTTGGTGAAAAAGCGTTACAAAGGTTAGTAAAATATTTTAAATATTATGCATAAATATTTTGTCAGGTTATAAAATCATTTGAAAACTAAAAAACGTCCGTCCATAATATTTTCTAATTGTGTGATATGAATAATTATATTTTCTAGTTTATTTATTTTATTATGATGATGTTTGATCTATAAGATAACTCGTTTTGAATGCGCGCGGATTCAAAATGTCTTGTTCTTAAACTGAGAAATATAAAGCTAAATAACTACTCTCGCTATAATAATTATGTGTATTCAATATAAAGGCAATATATTTATGAATAAATCAAGCAACGAATTGTCCTTGGACAGGACAATCAGGATTAAATGTTATATTTGTCTATTAAAAGCCACAGAAAGAAACTAGCATTCGCCATTGCTCAGAACTGTTTAGCATTGGCTGCGCCAATGCCTAAAGTTTGGCATGACGAGTTTCTGAATAAATAAACAATATATTTATAGCGATCAAAGCAACAATGTAACTAACAATGGCATAGTAATCAATCATAGATATCTTTATTCAAACATTGGTTATTATAAATAGTATACTCGGCGTCGGCGAGCTGTTGTTGCTTACTTTGGCATGTTGAATTTCTCTATAAATAACTATTTTGCACTGTAATTAAAATAATCGAAGTAACAATCAAATCAACAACGACATAGTAATCAATCTAAAATATCAACTGTCATATGTATTAGTCAAAGTATCGCGCAAGCCGAAAAAAAAAACAAAAACAGTTCAATTGTATTTTTATTGATTTTAAAAATTATTATTTTCATTATTTTTTACGGCTTTCAATTATAACTTGAATAAATTTTAAATACATCAAAAACTTTGTAATTCTACGTAAATTATTTTGGTATAATTAATATTTTTATAAGTGATTTTAAAAAAAAAATTATTATTTTCATTATTTTTTTACGGCTTTCAGTTATAATCTGAAAAATATTTAAATACATCAAGTAATTTGGAATTTTACGTAGATTTTTTTGGTATAATTAATAATTTTCTAAGTGCTTTTTAAAGTTTTGCGGGCCCAATATCACCTGAAGTACGGCATTAATCGGATCGATTCGGGCACCTACACAATATGTGTGCCCAATTTAGTTGAAATCGGTTTGGTATCTTCAGAGGAGTAGAGGCGCAAACTTTTTTTTACGACTAGCGAACGAACGAGCGAACGACCAATATGTTACCAAGTATTTGACATATTTACATTTTCGGAATCAGGGTGATAAATGACGAACTTTTTGTTAAAGAAAATTTTTTAATCCGAGAATGTTCCAGACAAATTATGCAGACAAACACTTAAGCTCTTCTGTACTACGTACGGCGAGCTAAAAAGTAAAATACTATAAATAGAATATATATATATATATATATTTAGTATTAATTAACAAATCTAACAATATATGTTTAGACTTTGGTGTCGGAGTTTCTCATTTATCTACAAACAGTTATTGCAAACTTACGTTTTACAAACGATGGAATGAATAAATTCTAAATTTCAACCAAGTCTTATTGATGCATGTACGCCATGGTTATGTATGACTGCGTATTCAGTTCGAAATATAATGTATTTCGATAATAATTACTGAAAGTAAATAATTAATATATGTATATGCTCAATTTTCTTATTAAAATATATAAAAACCACATGCGCGTGTACGTTTTTTTTTCTATTTTAGCATATAACATTTGATGGCCTAATAATAAAATTTTAATTGCTTAACACGGTATTATAATGTTTTGTTCAGTATATAATATGATAATAAAACTATGTAAATCGTTTCTGAATACCGACTTTCAAGGTAGTTCAACTAACCACTGAAATACTTCTAGTGTAACAGCAACACTTGTTGGTTCGTTTTTAGATATGTATAACCTTTACAAATTGATTCTAGTTTTTCATTAACAAACGCTGCCAAGTGTCAACAGCAGATGTTAGCTTGAATATTGAATGATATTTTATTCATTGTTAAACTAAAAATTTTAATCAATAGACCCGTATGACCAGTTTTAAACAATCGAAGGTTATTTTGTTTGGATAGAATGGTCTACATTCACATTTCCTTTATTTAATCGCCTGTATCTTCAAGGCTACCCAAAATACAAATGAAAAATAAAAGTATAAAAACTTAATTATTTTATCTTTTAGGTCGAGTTTGGAAAGAAATTCTTTATAAAGAATTGCCAGTAAATGATCAGACAATATCTTGAAAATGACATTCTCTTTTCTAATATACTCTTTTTCTACAAAATTACAAATTTAGAAATACATCTCTATTTTTTATGTTAAAAATTATGGTTAAAATACGTTATTCGAAGATGCGAATATTTTCCGGAATGTAAGCACATTTTTCTTCAAAATAGGTAAATATATATAAAGCATTCTTTCACTGATAGAATTGAGGGATTACGCATTGTTGTCATTGAAAGATATTTGCAAATGTACAGTTACTAAACATATTTATTTTGTAATAGTGCATATTCAATGGTAAATGTACGGATAACAAGTATGTACATTACCTAGTTTGATGGTATTTGTGCAAATTTACCTACTAATGTGAATATTTTCCATTAGCGTACAATTATCGTATTATAAAAATGTCCGGGATGCATTAAATATAACTGAAAATTAAATTAAACACAGGCACCGGCTCATAGAGCAACTGTTCATTTAATATATATATATATATATATATATATATATATATATATATATATATATATATATATAAAATAGGGTAACTGATTTATTTATGAAATTAGTTAACGATACTTTGAAATAACAAAGAAAATAATATTGTTGTTAAATAAATAAGGATTTTCAATGTAAATTAAAATGCAAAAGACACAGTTCTATAAAAATTATTAAAAGTTGCTTTAAGTACAATAGCATATATTAAGTCAACTATATGCCGTACCTATGCGATTGAATGTTCATGTTATCTATTGCCATAACAAAAGAAACCTAAAGAGATTTAAAACATTATTCTAATGAGTAAATAAACGTAGCAACTGCAAACAATTCAGGCTCATACTATACCAGGAAGAAGCTACATAACGGAGTAATTAAAACTTGGATTTTTGATATTTTTCTTAAAGTACAAAGATGAAACATCTCACTTTTGTAACTGAAAAAGAATTAAATAACATTTTTAGATTTTCAGCCGCAAATATGAGTTAATAATCCGTATGCATATGCTTATATAAAAATGCCGGTCTAATTACACATACATAGATTAAATTGTTACTTTTTTGGTGCAAATCTGTGTAGTTACGTAATATCTATTATCTGTGTCGAAATATATATATATATCACAAAGCGGGCGATATGTATTAAATGATATTTGTCCGCTGCAAGTTCTAAATACCGCGAGTGAAGGGTATACGACGGCTGTTGGCTGTGTTATTGACGCCGACAATTATTCCAGTACAAGTAGAAAGTGTATGGCACAGCAGCAATCGCTTGTAGGTAAGTCACACACAGTCCAGTGTTGTGTACCAAGGATAGCGAAACAGACATGAAACAATATTTGTGCGCCGTTCTTGTGTTCGTTGCCGTGCATACGGGTAAGTTTTTAATTTGTTTCTAAAACGAAATTGGAGTATTGTAACTAAATATTAGAGAGATAATAATTGTAATAGAACTACAACATTTTGTGGTCTATATAATCATTCAACTGTTGTATCATTGCTATCAAAAAAAGTTTATTCCAGTGCCATTGCAAATGTTATTCTAAATTAACTGTGTACTATGGAAGCTCTGTAAGTGAGATCGTGACTCAGGTATAGCAAACGCCCTGATTTTGATTACTGTCTTTGTATCGTTTTTATGGTATTTATGTATGTAATAGTAGTGAAAATACTACTTAGTTTTTTATGTGTAGCGTTCTATAAAGAATTGTCGAATTACAAATTGATTGTTTAGTTTGGCCACTGTGTGTTTCAAATAATTATTTCTCTATATAGTCTACAGTGCAGAATCTACATATTTATCTTTTCTTTAATTAAAAACATTTTCCATTAAAAAAAAGTAAATGTTCATATTCCAAAAACTTCTGCATTTTGGAAATCGAAAGTAATTTTTTTTTTCAAAATAAAACTTTAATTGCACACGTTTTTAAGAAACTAGAATATACTTGTCTTAATACCGTTTTTAAAATTGGCATGCTTACTAATTTAAACGTAAAATGAATGTCAAACATACAGTAATATATACAACAAACAGTTAAAAATTTAGTAGTCCTAAACTTTTAAAATAATTCGAAATGGCAAAATACAATTAGTTGCTGAAGATTTCTTGGAAGCATGTTTATGTAAATACACAAATGTGATTTTATTAAACATTTTGGATGGACTTTAATTAACAATTATATTAAAAAAACTTATTGGTGTTTGTTCAATTTCATTATCAACGATCAATAATTACTTTCAATGCATTTTTAGCGATTATCAATAAAATAATATCATGATTACTATATGATCCGCAGATTAGAAATCTCTATAAACAGAAAAAGAATAAAGTATAATTTCTCTTCGTGGTAAAACGAAAAACACTAAATAAACATTGGCCACTTTCATTTCCTTTTCAATAATACTCAAATATCACAGTTCAATAATCAAGGACAAACAATTCGAAGTGTTAATTCCACGGAACAAGGATGCAAATTTTAGTTAATGTTTAACATTTTGGCGTATTTAGTGTTATATATTCATTCGTTTATGTTTAAAGGCTATTTTTTTCCTGTTTAAATACTGGTTTTATATAACTTTCATGCGTGCTCTAGTTTAACGTATGTTTAGCTCTAAGCTAAACGTTCACCTTTGTCAATTTTCAACTTAAGTTTATGTAATAAAAGTTGCACATTGTAGCTCCATAATAAAATATAAAAAAAATGTTAGCACTTGTGCAAAAACTAGGTTCATTATTATTGTTTTATTTCATACAACTTTTTTTTAAGTTTAAAATCCCCATTCCAATTTTAGCTAATAGTTAATACACTATCAAATAAAAAATATATATAATGTTCTTTTTCGTTATAGTTAGCGCTGGTGTTGTCTTGCAAGATGCACCTCAGTGTCCGGAAGAGCACGGTGTTCAGGCATATGCTCACCCAGAGTCATGTAACTTATTTTTCTTATGCACTAACGGCACTTTGACCGTGGAACAATGCGAAAATGGACTTTTATTCGATGGTAAAGGATCAGTTCATCATCATTGCAACTACAACTGGGCTGTCCATTGCGGTGAACGAAAAGCTGATTGTAAGAAAAGAAACCGAATATTAAGAATATATGTATATCTATATTATTCATAACTTTTAGTGACGGCGATTAGCAGCCCCGGGTGTGAGTACCAATTCGGTATCTATCCAGATGGTCAAGAATGTTCCACCAATTATATTAAGTGTGCTCATGGTGAGCCAATTCCAAATCAATGTGATCCTGGTTTGGTGTATGATGATAGGATTCATGGTTGCAACTGGCCAGATTTATTGCTTGAATCATGCAACCCAGAAGGTAATTTTTTAAATTTATAATATTTTTATTTTATTTATATATATATATATATATATATATATATATATATATATATATATATATATATACTTGTGAAATTGAATAATCTTACCTAGATACATAGAGAGAAAACTGATCTTAATAGTTTCTTTTTAATCTATTTTAACATTACATATTTAAGGCCGCATAAAAATGTTTAGATATTGCGCACTAAAAATGCATGAAAATGACCCTTCTTTCGTTATAATTTTCTCAAAAACGGCTCCACTAAATAATAGTGTATTAACGTCAACAATATTTCTAGATAGTTTTGAATATATAATAATACATCAAATACAAGTTGATTAAAAGATACAAGCTTATAAACAAATGCAAATATAGATTGTAGAATAAAATTAGGTATATAACAGAGAAATAGAAGTTCGAAAATTTAATTTAATTTTTCCGAAAAATTAACATTTTTGGGTACAAACACGTTTATAATAATTAACCGATTTCATACGCATAATGCCGTCAAGTTAGAATATGAGCATCTCATAAGGTTTGTTTTGTGGAAATAGGTTCAATTACTTAATTTGATATTTTCAAAATTCTACACCTTTGACAGATGGAATACTATTATTTCAATGATTCAATTGAGCTATTATGAAAATAAACATATTTGAAAAGTTCAAAAAAAATTACTCTTCCGCAACCTCAATGTTATATACAATTACGCCAGTTACCTACAGATTTATTTGTCAAAATTCTCTTAACTGTGCAAATTTAACTATGCTAAAATATAATCATTGGAATAAAATATTTATTGGCTTTTCCAAATTTACTATTAAACTGCAGAAATTTTAATTTCAATTAAATAAACCTTTCTCTCAATGCACGCTGTTTGTAATATAAAAATATAATTTCCGGATAATAATTTTTGTAAGCGTAAGATAATTAGATATCATTTTTAGATATAATTTACTCTAAAACGTTTAACGTAAGGTTTAATTGAAGATTATGACTTGGTAGATATGTGAAATTTATTAAATGATAGAAAGGAAACACCAGACAGTGTGTAACTTGTTTATGAGATCTATAATTACCTCATACTTCGTTTCCGTTTACTAAACAACAAAAGCGAAAACAATAACATAATGATTCAAAAATATATGCAGATGTTCGCAATATCCTACGAATAAATTTGCATTTCATTATGTTCATTTTGCTCTTCACAGTGTAGCATAACTAAACAGCCATTTCACAATTTTTAATCAAAATTAATTTATATTAATTCCTTTCCTGCCAAAGTTTTGTACCTAATGATATTGTATAGGTGGCTTTTTAATTTATATTTATATGTATACCTATTATATAAAAGTAAATCTAAATTTTGTTAATATAAAAAACTAATAATAAAGATATAATAAGAAAAAAAGTTGATTCATAAGAAAATGAAAAGATCATTTTTTCTTCAGTCTTAAAAAACATTTGAATTGAATTAGATTATGGGTTTCAAGCAGAAACAAACATAAGACAGTGGGAATTTTGCACGGACCACCGACAACGTGTTACCAATGTAAAAGCGTTTTAATCTAAAATTAATAATATCTCGGGCCGGGCACCACAGACAACTTTTTCACCACCAAACTGACAACCATTTCATTTTTGTGTATTTGTTTTAACGACCGTATCATTTTGGTTACAATGACATATGTTACAGAAGTTAGAGAAAAAAATTAGCACAAGCCATCAATTTCGTTAGTAGCAATTTTTTTTCAAGGTTCCTTCAACGGAAGTCAAAAATCACAGATTCTTCAGACTATTGTACCTGTTAGATACAGACCAGTTGATTTCTTCGCTTAAAAACATTCATTCTGAGAAATATGCGTTTTCAAAACAGTCGCCAATATACAGGCGTAAATTTTAAATTGCGATTCTATAAACATATCTTTCTTTTACATAATTAGCAATACCTTTTCTAGACGTATGTCTGTAAGTATCTCGGATTGAAAATTTTCTTTAAGTAAGACCAAATTTGTCAGTTCTTTTCTTCTGAAGATATTGAACGGATTAACATCCAAGTTGATATAAATAATATGGCTGCACAATCCATGCCGTTCCCATTTTAAATACATAAGGCTTCTTATTTCAGATGTTATTGGACCCCAAAAACCTTAAAAATTGACGTTAGATAATTTTTGAAAGTTTTCAATATATTGTTAGTCTTTATTTTTTTTTTAATGAAAACCTAACATTAAAAAAATATTTAATAATGACCTAAACAATGGTTAGATGTTATTATCAACATCTATTTTGCCATAGTAAAACTAACGTAAATGAAATGGATAAAATGCTTTTCAATTGACAGCTGTCAAAAATGTCAACCGATACTGAATATACTTTATATTATATAATACCCAAGATATAAATAAAGATATCTTAGGTTGATTACTATATTGTTGTTAGTTTGATTATTTTAGTTATAGCACATACATTGCTTATTTACACAGAAATTCGCCAATGCCTAACCTGCACTGAGCATTGATGATGAAAATTTCTTTAGACTTTTTGCCATTTTTAGAGTAGTCTAAATTTTGTTTCATGTTTTTCAATACTTTTAATTACAACATTTACTATATGACAAAGAAATTCTACTACTATTATTATTGCATCTGTTAATCATAACCAGCAAAAATATCGTTGTTTTAAAATAATATGTTTTTTTGGTCAAGTTTTTGGGTAAATAGAAATAAATTAAAAGAAAAAAAAATTCTACCACCCCATAATTAAATATTTGAGCTTACTTATTATTAAAATAAGAATCACTATGATTAAAATATTTATAAGCTTAGAAATATATTATTAAAATCTAAAAAAATACTTATTTGATTATAAAATTGTATGGCGTAATTCAATCTCATTTGATTTTTGATATTAAGCACAATCTAGAAATAAACATATTGCGATTTATTTAATAAATTTCTATTTCTTTGAGCCGTTTTTGAGAAATTTATGACGAAAGGTCAATTTCCTAGTCTGCTGCCTTTTTTTTTACTGTAAGATAGTTATTACATCGACCGATATTAGTAGAGAAATGAAAAGTGCCTTTAGTTAAAGTAACTTTAAAACAACAATGACCAATACAAAATGACGTTATTTTCCATTTGACTAACAGGGAACGTCAGATATTACTGTAAAAATTAAATGAGGTTTAATTTAAAAGTGCATTTACATAGATTTGAATTAATATAAAATCAAACATTATTTGTAATGCATGAAATAGGGTTTATCATATATAAAACTTCCGAACAATGCTATTCTTTATTTGAAGAAAAAGCGAGATGATATACTTATGTATCATTACTAATATATTATTTTATATTAAAAATGTTATCATTATTTAAAAGTAATATCTTTAGATATATATATATATATATATATATATAATATATATATATATATATATATATATATATGTATATATATATATATATATATATATATATATATATATATATATATATATGTATATATATATATATATATATATATATATATATATATATATATATATATATATATAACAATAATGACTTCAACAGTTTTGTATGGTTTACATATTGTTCAATAAATGTATAATTCTTTTTGATATTTCTTGATTGTTGGTGTGGAATAGTTTGATACAAAATATGCGGGATTTCATTATAAATGTATTTAATTTTTCAGCTGTTGTTGGCTTCAAATGCCCAACCAAAGTGCCATCCAACACGCAGGCAGCCAAATTCTGGCCATATCCACGATTCCCTGTTCCCGGCGATTGCCATCGTCTGATTACATGCGTCAATGGATTCCCGCGATTGATAACATGTGGCGAGGGTAAATTATTCGACGAATCATCACTTACATGTGAAGACCCTGAATTGGTGCCACATTGTGTCGCCAATCACCTCAAATAAGTAAATCACACATCTCCACCTCTATCTGAATTCATTTCGTACGAAATTTACACATTTTGGTTTATATGTATGTATATTGTATCATTTGTTATATGTGAAAGAATTTAATGTAAAATAATACGAGTTTAATAAATTTGACATATTTGTTTATTTGTGGAATTGTAATTGTTTCAGGTTGAGCATCTTTAATTAGGCAATTAATGAAATCTATCGGTTGTCATATTTACTTTTGCACATATAAGATCAATATTCTCCTTTATTGATTTTTACTTTCTTTTACGAAGTAATAAGTAAGTATTGTAATCACGAAAAAAAACATCGGCCATGTATTGGCCCTAAACTTTCTTTTACGTAGTCAGTATATTTTGATTTGATAGTATATAAATTAAAATATAAAATGTTAAAATTTCAAGAAAATATTTTCATTCATTGTCCAATAAAGTGTAAAGTTAGTTTATTGTCAGATTTCCAAAGAAAACATATGTATTTCAGATTTTAAATGTTGGATTTTATAGTAGTATAAAGAAAATATTATTATTCATTACATATTATTAAAAATTATTATGGCCGGGCATTTTTTAGTTTTCAAATTAACTTTAAACCAGAGAAAATATTTATATATAATATTTTAAATTATTTACTGACCTTTGTAACGGTTTTTCACTAAACTTATTTGTGACACTGACACTAAATTTTAAATGTCAAAATATTGGAATATTTAAAACAATTGACATGCATAGTAGATTCCATACCTATGTAACTATGGCAATATAAATAAGATAATAGCAATTTTCTCGTAACTGGTACACTTTTTGAAGAAATGTTTCAACCAAAAGTTGTGCAGAATACTAATATCTTTCAATGTTATTCTAACTATTTTTACTGCAAGTATAGCCGTTTCAGAGATATTGCAGAAATTGCAAAAAAAGTCTTAAGTAAACATGCACTTCCGGTTTGAATATGCTTTTCAAAAATAGGAGGTTTTCTTCCCAGGCATATACAAATCTTAAGTTTAAAGTTTCATAATTTTATCTTCACCAGTGTAGGCTGTAGAGCGCATACACACAGACACACACACACAGACAGACGTCATTCCAAAAATAGTCAGACTCGATTCAGGGAAGGTCAAAAGGTGTATTTCCGTAAAAATTTCGAGAAATTTTTTTTTCGTGATTACAATACTTACTTATTACTTCGTAAAAGAAAGTAAACATTCTCGAAATTTTAACGGAAATACACCTTTTAACCTTCCCTGAATCGAGTCTGACTATTTTTTGGTATGACATCTGTCTGTGTGTGTGTGTCTGTGTGTATGCGCTCTACAGCCTACACTGGTGAAGATAAAATTATGAAACTTTAAACTTAAGATTTGTATATGCCTGGGAAGAAAACCTCCTATTTTTGAAAAGCATATTCAAACCGGAAGTGCATGTTTACTTGAGACACTTTTTGCATATTATCGAAACGGCTCCACTTACAGTAAAATTATTATAGTTAAAGTTAAAGATATTAATGATTTGAACAACTTTTGTTTGAATCATCTTTTCAAAAGTGTACGAGAAAATTGCTATTATCTTATTTATATTGCCATAGTTACATAGGTATGGAAAATTATATATATTAAATCGTATCTACTATGCATGTCAACTGTTTTAAATATTCAAATATTTTGACATCTAACATTTATTGTCAGTGTCACATATGTATAAGTTTAGTGAAAACCCGTTACAAAGGTTAGTAAGTAAATTAAAATATTATATATAAATATTTTCTCTTGTTTAAAGTTAATTTGAAAACTAAAAAATGCCCAGCCATAATAATTTTTAATAATATGTAATGAATAATAATATTTTCTTTATACTACTATAAAATCCAACATTTAAAATCTAAAATACATGTTTTCTTTGGAAATCTGACAATAAACTAACTTTACACTTTTATTGGACAATAAATGAAAATATTTTCTACTAAGAGTGTATTAGCGAAAAAGATTTGATCTACTAAAAATGCGTAGCACGGACAAACGACTAAGGGCTACTAAGCATAGTTACACATAGTTACGGCGCCGATTTAATACACCCTCAAAACAAGCTAGGACCGTGTTTAGCGGTGTATTAACATTCAAAAATGGTTCTCTAAACTTGCAATTAATTAATATTAAATGCTCTTATCACTAAAAATAAACATCGGCCATGTATTGGCCCTATACTTTCTTTTACGTAGTCAGTATATTTAGATTTGATAGTATATAAATAAAATATAAAATGTTAAAATTTCAAGAAAATATTTTCATTCATTGTCCAATAAAAGTGTAAAGTTAGTTTATTGTCAGATTTCCAAAGAAACATACGATATGTAATTCAGATTTTAAATGTTGGATTTTATAGTAGTATAAAGAAAATATTATTATTCATTACATATTATTAAAAATTATTATGGCCGGACATTTTTTAGTTTTCAAATTAACTTTAAACCAGAGAAAATATTTATATATAATATTTTAAATTATTTACTAACCTTTGTAACGCTTTTTCACTAAACTAATTTGTAACACTAACAATAAATGTAAATGTCAATATATTGGAATATTTAAAACAATTGACATGCATAGTAGATGCGATTTATTATATATAATTTTCCATACCCATGTAACTATGGCAATATAAATAGGGTAATAGCAATTTTCTCGTAACTGGTACACTTTTTGAAGAAATGTTTCAAACAAAACTTGTGCAGAATACTAATATCTTTCAATGTTATTCTAACAATTTTTACTGCAAGTATAGCCGTTTCAGAGATATTGCAGAAATTGCTAAAAAAGTCTTAAGTAAACAGGCACTTCCGGTTTGAATATGCTTTTCAAAAATAGGAGGTTTTCGCCCCAGGCATATACAAATCTTAAGTTAATGTTTCATAATTTTATCTTCAACGGTGTAGGCTGTAGAGCGCATACACACAGACACACAGACACACAGACACACAGACACACACACACACACACACACACACACACACAGACGTCATTCCAAAAATAGTCAGACTCGATTCAGGGAAGGTCAAAAAGTGTATTCCCGTAAAAATTTCGAGAAATTTTTTTTTCGTGATTACAATACTTACTTATTACTTCGTAAAAGAAAGTAAAAACTGTTAAATGAAAATGCATATTAAATAATAAATGTATTTATTTGTTTTTTTAATAGTTCTATTTCTAATATATTTTTGTCTTTCTTTTAATTCCGTAATTTTTAACTCTTATTTTATGTTCTTAGTTTCTAATTTAGCCGTATAATTACATTCTTTTACGAAGTAATAAGTAAGTATTGTAATCACGAAAAAAAAAAATTCTCGAAATTTTTACGGAAATACACTTTTTGACCTTCCCTGAATCGAGTCTGACTATTTTTGGAATTACGTCTGTGTGTGTGTGTGTGTGTCTGTGTGTCAGTGTGTATGTGCTCTACAGCCTACACCGTTGAAGATAAAATTATGAAACTTTAAACTTAAGATTTGTTCATGCCTGGGGCGAAAACCTCCTATTTTTGAAAAGCATATTCAAACCGGAAGTGCATGTTTACTTAAGACTTTTTGCAATTTCTGCAATATCTCTGAAACGGCTATACTTGCAGTAAAAATAGTTAGAATAACATTGAAAGATATTAGTATTCTGCACAACTTTTGGTTGAAACATTTCTTCAAAAAGTGTACCAGTTACGAGAAAATTGCTATTATCCTATTTATATTGCCATAGTTACATAGGTATGGAAAATTATATATAATAAATCGCATCTACTATGCATGTCAATTGTTTTAAATATTCCAATATTTTGACATTTAACATTTATTGCTAGTGTTACAAATTAGTTTAGTGAAAAGGCGTTATAAAGGTTAGTAAATAATTTAAAATATTATATATAAATATTTTCTCTGGTTTAAAGTTAATTTGAAAACTAAAAAATGCCCGGCCATAATAATTTTTAATAATATGTAATGAATAATAATATTTTCTTTATACTACTATAAAATCCAACATTTAAAATCTGAAATACATATGTTTTCTTTGGAAATCTGACAATAAACTAACTTTACACTTTTATTGGACAATGAATGAAAATATTTTCTTGAAATTTTAACATTTTATATTTTTATTTATATGCTATCAAATCTAAATATACTGACTACGTAAAAGAAAGTTTAGGGCCAATACATGGCCGATATTTTTTTATTGCTTTGGTTTCTTCATCCATCTTCTTTTGCCACATGACCGATACATGCGTTTCAGCAATTTCTCGCATTTCCTGGTCACCCTTGCTCATGTGTATATTAAGAATCTCTCCTTTATAAGAGTCTCTTTTTTCTGCATCTTTTAAAGACTACTTGCTTACCTCAATCAACTGTCAATTTTAAAAATAGTTGTTATAACCTCTAAAATTGGTAATAAATCTGACAAGTGACAGTCATATGCGTCATTGCCAATTGTATTTTCGCTTGTTTGGGTTATTAGCTAATATAGTGCTAATCGATTGTCCGTGCTATGGAAGTGGCTAAAGGGTGTATTAGGCGGCCAAAAACCTAATCCTTGCCCTGGCTTAAGGGACAAATCACATCGTAGGGTATACTTTCAGTGTATTTCGTTAGCCTAAACTTGTTATATTTTTATTTATATACTATCAAATCTAAATATACGGACTACGTAAAATAAAGTTTAGGACCAATACGAGGGTGTTCTGAAAAGTTTCCGACCTCAACATGAAGATAGCAGCACTCGTAAATAAAAGCTAGGGAATTTCGTTGTTCATCTGTTGACAGTTACTCACCAAAGTTTCAGCCATTTTGGACGCGCAATTGTTATGTAACAGTCGTTTGAGTGAGTTGATGTGAGTGTTTTTATGAAAATGGACAAAATCGAGTATCGAGCTGTCATCAAATATTTGTTTTTGAAAGGCAATACGCCTATGCAAATCAAAGATGAGTTGGATTCTGTGTATGGGGACTCTGCACCATCATTTACCACAGTGAAATTTTGGGTAGCTGAACTTAAACGTGGCCGTAAGAGCTTGGGAGACGATTAACGTTCGGGACGTCCAAAAACTGCAACTACCGACGAAAACATCGCCAAAGTTTACGAAATAGTGCTAGACGACCGCCGAATTAAAGTGAGAGAGATAGCAGAGGTTATGAACATGTCAAAAGAACGTGTTTGTCACATATTAAATCAACATTTAGACATGAGAAAGCTGTCCGCGCGTTGGGTGCCGCATTTGCTCACGTTAGACCAAAAACGTGTCTCACACCTCAGCGGTTGCCATGGCGAAAATCCACGAATTACGGTTTGAACTGCTTGACCATCCACCTTACTCACCAGATCTAGCCCCAAGCGACTTCTTTTTGTTCCCTCATCTAAAAATTGCGCTCGGAGGACAGAGATTTTCGTCAAATGAAGAGGCAATCACCTTCGTGAACAATTATTTTGCAGAGAAAAACGCCGAGTACTATTTGGATGGGTTACAGAGATGGAAGCATCGCTGGGAGAAGTGTGTAGAGTAACAAGGAGACTATCTTGAAAAATAAAAAAATAAATTCTGAAAAAATGTCTTGTATCTTTGTTAGGTTGGAAACTTTTCAGACCACCCTCGTAATTTCCTTAGTACGCATTTCATACATACATACATAACTGCATGGTTATTCGCATCAAATAGAATTGCAGAAAACCCTATACATCCATTCACATTCACAACAATCTTTCTCGCCATTCAACAAACTTCTTTGCTTCATTCATCATACTCCCACTTATTTCACTTCCATACATAAACGATGGTACAAATAGGGACACCAAAATGTTTTATAATAAATTTTATTTGATATTAAATATAAATTTGTTTAAAATTTGGAACAATGATCAAAAAATAATAATTTTGTTGGTTTAAAAAGTACAAGAATTTTAATAAGTAAATAGGCACGAATATCTTTAAAATTTTGCTTCTTCTATATTATAGTCCTTTTCTGCCCACTACGCACTAAACTTAAAACTAACATCACATAGGTAACTAAAACTATTGCGGCAGATGTTTTTACTTGTTTTTTGTATTTTCCTTATTTTCTGAATTTTTTGTTGCCCGTTTGCAACCAGGCATTTTATTTTATTTTATAGTTTTTTTGGGGCCCTTTTTATTTTATTGTTAATTATACTGCAATTTTGGGATGTTTTCTCCCACTCGGTCGAAATATTCAGCTGTTACGAATATATTTATTTTGATCAATTTAAACATGATTTAAACTAATTTACTTACATATTCGTGCCCGTTCTCTCTTTGTCTAAAGGTGGTTTATTTTTTTCCATTTATTATCCAAATTTTATTTAATTTTCACTTTTTGTTTGTATAATTATAAATTTTGATACAACTAAACAAATGTATTACCTATTATTATTATTTAATAAAATGTTGCCACTAGTGATTTTAGTTATACGACCCATAACCTGTAATAAAAATATTGATAATCATACAAATTTAAACCAAGTTTAATAATTACGTACCCACTACCATGGTAAAATTTGAAAATATATAAATTAAAAATTTGTTTTTACTTTTCCAAATTAAAGTTTTGGTTTCAATTATTTTGATACTACAAAATAAATATATAAATATTAGATATAACTAGATTTAAATAGGTATACCTACATACTTTGAAGTCGCAAAGAAAATTAAAAAATATATATTAATTAAAATGTTGCTGCTGATATTTTAAAAGTTGTTAAATGGCGACCCGTGATCCTGTAACAGCTGTAATAATGAAAATTTTAAACCTAATTTAAATTATATATGCGTACAGATCAGCAAAATCCCGCATAATAAAATTGTTTTTAATTTTTCTTGAAGACTTCTAATTTTGTTAGAACTGTCGTGAAATGTCTAAATATAAATAACTAATAATTAAGCTAGAAAGCTTGTTTTACACTAGCTTAATTACATAATTTATGAAATTAAATCTTAAGATGTAACCAAGGATTTTGAATGATGTGTTGCCATGGAGATTTATTTGCTGAAGTGAAATTTGTGTGGTCCAATGGGCTTAAGGTTAAATTCCAGATACTGTTAATGCAGAAATATAAGTTAAATGTTGAGCTTGAGCGAAAAGTTTAACCTAAATACATACTTCAATCCGTTGCAGCGACTTTCCTCGATATCAAATTCCTTCTAACTTAACAAAATTTTTATAAGTTTGTCTGTGGGGTGTCATTTTTATATCGCGAACCTAAACTTAAACAAAAACACAAATTAATTAAGCTACACTTAGTAATGAAATAAAACTTTAAGTTACCAATAGATTTGAGAAGGTTTTTAAATAAATCCATTTTAAAATTGGTCATTTTGCTTGTATGTATAAAAGTTTTAATAACTGTGACTAATAATGATGATTTTATAACGAAGCAATGCTGAATTTTAATTAAAAACCCAGAAATGTCGAATATTTAATCGGAGAATTTTATTTTGTATCCCGCCTGGAAAAATAATTTTTTTAATGTTGCTATGGATATGCAGTAGATTATTATAACATTTCAATCGCATTATTGTAATTCAAATCAACCAATGGGATTATAGAATTATGCTAAATGCTTTGTTGTGCAATTAAATCTAACCAATCGGAAAATTTTACAAATTTACGCGGAAATTTAAAATGTATTTTGGAATTAAAACATAATTTAATAATAAATTATTTTTCTTTAACTATGATAGAGAACTTTTAAGAAACTTAACAATAATTCTATGCTTTTATAAATGTTCTACAACGAAATTAAACAAATTATGACGAATTTATCTCGTATTAGATATATGAAATATACGAAAAATTGGTCCATTATATGTTTGTAAAAAAATAAACTACCTAAATAATAAATATATTTTTTTAAAATAACCAGCACTGCCTGATTTCATACATACATATATGAAATGAAGCGTGAACTCGCGTACAAGCGATTAAAATAATAAAAGCATCTACCCATAGACTAAACACTTCCATACTATATATTAGGCTTAGGTTTAATTTTCTTCATGTTATCTTGAAAGGACATTTATAACCTTTCAAAGTAGGCATTGCACATTCATTATTTATTATTATTTAAATTAATTGTTTATGAGTTGTACTGTGTAGCAGGCCAGGGTATTTTAAGATCGAAGATTGCACAGAAACAAAAATAGTAATTGTTTTCTGGAGTTTTGTCGATGTCAAATGAAAATGTGTTCTCATTTACAAATTGTTATTAATTATATTATTATATCAATTACCTATTATTGTGTATAGTATAATCAGTTTAACTTAAATTCTATAAATACAGTCCACAAATATTGAAGCTCTATAAAAACAAATTAGTCCAAGCAAAGATTAAACACACCCGTAGAACTTGTGGTAACGATATAAAATTTCCAGCTCCAATTTCCTCCAAGAAACTTCTGAGCTACAATACTTCTTTGGTAGCATAGTACATTGACAAGTATTCTGCTTTTACCGTGGAAAGCGCTGTCGTTCGCTGTTTCTTGCTACTCCACGAAATTGTTGTTCCAGCCATTTTTACCACGTAGTCACTAAATGACCGTCTATCAATTATGTCGCTAGTCCAGTCAGAATCTCCCACAACTTCTATTTTTTGACCTCTTTTTAAAACTACAATCCCCATTTCGTCGTTTGTCTCACATATCTAAGAATATGTTTAACTCCGGCCCAATGCTCAGCATTTGGTTGCTCGTTCACTTGACTCATGTAGGCTGTTGCAAACGCTAAGTCTGGTCGAGTTCCTCCGGCTAAGTACAGTAATTCGCCGATTGCTTGTCTATATTTGTATTGTAATGCGTCGTCCGTCAGATATATTTCCATCATCTTATTAAACTTTGATCCTGGGCTTAAAGGCGTCACTGTTCCCTATGAGTTTTTCATACCTAGAGTTACCAGTAACTCTTCTGCGTAGGTTGATTGATCTAGTGTAATTGATCCATCATCGAGTCTCTTTATTCGCATCGATAAAATGTGATTTGCCTTTCCCAGATTTTTGATTTGGAACTTCTTTCTCTTCTGGCTCTTGAAGTTTTCGATTGTTGATAGATTTCATGCAGTTATGAGCAAGTCATCTACATACACTCCGATAATTAATGCTCTTCTTTGATCAAAGTATATACACGGATCCGCCTCTGACCTCGTCAACCCGTTTGATTTCAAGAAGTCATCTAAACATATGTTTTATTCTCTTTCGGATTGGTGTAGCCCATACAAACTTCGTTTCAGCAAGCAAACATCGTTTTGTTTTCCTTTTTTTTCCCCAAAGTACGTTTGATGCTCCATGTAGATGGTTTTGTAGCCGGCTGCTGCTAGCCGCTTACATGCACTGATTTTCACCAACATTGTTAAAGTGATACTTGGTGACAAATTAAGTAAAAAACAAAATAGCCATTAAACTTACATCCAACATGAACGTCGCTTTTATTTTACATCTCAAAATTATTCGTGAATTATAAATTTGGCTACCAAATAGCCAAAATTGGTGACCCCTGTGTTTTATTACGTTACATTCTACTACTCCTGTGTTTTTATATGTAACATTTTACTACTCTTGTGTTTTCCCATTTCAACATTGTTTACAAGTTTGATTGGGCGTGGATTTTTATTCATCGGGTTAAATGGATGACCAGGGTGACATTTCCTCCCCAATCATCGCAACGACAACGTTCAAGCTTCCGACCTTCTGCGCGTCTGATTCTGAAATATGGTTCGCACAAATAGAGGTTTTTTTTACAAACCATCACGTCATTTCACAAAAGAGCAAATTTAATCGCGTAATTGCATCTCTCGATCCCCAATACGCAAGTGAAATACGTGGCTTCATAATTCATCCTCTTATCGACAATTGCTTTAACAAGTTGAAGTCTGAACTCATCTAACGCACCACCGCTTCGGAGAAGAGACGACTACAAGCGCTCCTTTCTTTAGAAGACTTTGGCGACCAAAACCAACTCACCTCTTACGTTCCACGAAACAATTATTGGGTGACAAATCCATTGACAATTCTATCCTTCAAGAGCTCTTTTTACAAAAACTGCCATACAATACGCAGAAGATCTGGTCATCTTCCAGAGAAATTTCAATGGAAGAAAAGGCAAATCTTGCAGACAAGATCGCAGAAGTAGCCCAGAGGACAAAACGAGAACATATTAATTGTGCAGTCCCTTTAACTCCAGGATGTGACAAATTGTGTAAAATGTCAAAAATCTCTTTGCGATGTTGTCGAGGAACGAAAAGTCTAGGTTTACCAATAGAAATATCACAAATGATAGATACTCTTCTGGTAGGTAAATAGATTTCTTTTAAAATGAGTGATGTTGATAAAGAGTGTTGAAAGTGTTTAAGTTTTTTATCAAGTTGTTGTGCTGAACATAGTTTCTTGTAATCAATATCATTTTCAAAATTAAATGTATTTACTTCAATACGTGAAAGAGTATCAGCAACAACATTGTATTTACTGGGGATATGTCTGATATCCGAAGTAAATTGTGAAATGAAATCTAGATGTCTGACTTGTCTTGGCGAATAAGTATCTGTTTTATTTGCCAATGAGAATGTGAGAGGTTTATGATCAGTCAGAATGTGGAATGTGCAACCTTCTAAAAAAAATCGAAATTTCTTAACACTTAGATAAATTGCTAGATATTCTCTACTAAATGTATCATATTTGGTTTCAGTTGATTTAAGTTTATGTGAGTAAAAAGCGATGGGTTGCCAGGAATTGTTTATGTATTGTTGTAAAACTGCACCGATTGCATAATCTGATGCATCCACCATGATATAAGTTTCAGCTTCGTTGTTTGGAAAAACAAGAAGTGTTGCTTTTGCTAAAGCTTCTATAATAATATAAAATGACTTAATGTTTGAGTCACTCCAATGATATTCTTTATTGCTAGATTTGTTATGATTGATTAGATTGTTTAACGGAATTACAATTTCTGCACATTTAGGTATAAATCTGCGATAAAAATTAATTAAACCAAGAAATTCTCTTAATTTTCTCTGAGTTGTTGGAAGTGGAAAATTTTGTATATGAACAACCTTTTCAGCAAGTGGTTTAACGTCATTTGCGGAAATGTGATGTCCTAACAAATATATATATATATATATATATATATATATATATATATATATATATACATATATATATATATATATATATATATATATATATATATATATATATATATATATACGAGGGTGGTCTGAACAGTTTCCGACCTCAACATGAAGATAGCAGCACTCGTAAATAAAAGCTAGGGAATTTCGTTGTTCATCTGTTGACAGTTACTCACCAAAGTTTCAGCCATTTTGGACGCGCAGTTGTTATGTGACAGTCGTTTGAGTGAGTTGATGTGAGTGTTTTTATGAAAATGGACAAAATCGAGTATCGAGCTGTCATCAAATATTTGTTTTTGAAAGGCAATACGCCTACGCAAATCAAAGATGAGTTGGATTCTGTGTATGGGGACTCTGCACCTTCATTTACCACAGTGAAATTTTGGGCAGCTGAATTTAAACGTGGCCGTAAGAGCTTGGGAGACGATGAACGTTCGGGACATCCAAAAACTGCAACTACCGACGAAAACATCGCCAAAGTTCACGAAATGGTGCTAGACGACCGCCGAATTAAAGTAAGAGAAATAGCAGAGGTTATGAACATGTCAAAAGAACGTGTTTGTCACATATTAAATCAACATTTAGACATGAGAAAGCTGTCCACGAGCTGGCTGCCGTGTTTGCTCACGTTAGACCAAAAACGTGTTCGAATGAAGATTTCCAACGCTCTGTTGGTGCAGTTTGGGCGCAATAAATCTGAATTTTGGCGCCGATTAATTACTGTAGATGAAACTTGGATACACCATTATACGCCCGAAACAAAACTACAGTCCAAACAGTGGACTGCAAAGAGGGAACCGGCTCCAAAAAAAGCAAAACTGTTTTTTCGGCTGGGAAGGTGATGGCGACTGTTTTTTGGGATAGTCAAGGAGTTATTTTAATCGATTATCTTCAAAAAGGAAAAACCATTACAGGAGCATACTACGCATCATTACTTGACAAGCTGAAGGCAGAACTTACGGAAAAACGTCCACATTTGCAGAAAAAGAAAATCCTGTTTCATCAAGACAACGCCCCGTCTCACACCTCAGCGGATGCCATGGCGAAAATCCACGAATTACCATTTGAACTGCTTGACTATCCGCCTTACTCACCAAATCTAGCCCCAAGCGACTTCTTTTTGTTCCCTCATCTAAAAATTGCGCTCGGAGGACAGAGATTTTCGTCAAATAAAGAGGCAATCACCTTCGTGAACAATTATTTTGCAGAGAAAAACGCCGAGTACTATTTGGACGGGTTACAGAGATGGGAGCATCGCTGGGAGAAGTGTGTAAAGTTACAAGGAGACTGTTGAAAAATAAAAAAATAAATTCTGATTCAGATTTATTAGATTCTTCATACATGCTCTTCTATTTCGCTTGCTTACAACTTTCTTTTCGCGCAACTCATTCTTAATCATATTCATCCACTTATTCCGAGGACGACCCCGCATTCTCACACCATGCATGTTATATTTACTTATAATTCAGATTTGAAGTTTTTTTACGAACTTATTTTTACCGTTTTACCGATTATTGCAATGAGTTTTGTTCCATTATATTATAATGTATTAGTTACTTACATTACAATTTCGTATATTATAAATTGATTTTTGCATAACTCTTAATTTCTTACATTTTTGCTATTGACATAATCTATATTTTGGGCAGTTATTTTAAAATGCAACATCTGTTTGAATGCAATTCAATTAGCAATTTTATGTTTTAAATAAATATACTACACAATTTTGTAGATGCACCAAGTGGCACATACCCCTAATTAAGCATATATTCAGATATTTTATAATTTAATGAAGCCACATAACCGATATTATTGAATTGAAACTGTGTTTTTTAATCATTTATAATTTAATGTATTAGCTTTTAATAGTTCTTTTGAGACACAAAAGAAATTTACTAAGAAGAGGAAAAGAACAAAAAACGCTAGTCTAACAAACTGAAAATAGATAAAATCAAACTGATATTATAAAATTAAAGTTTGAGAACGCGAAGTACAAATTCGAAAATCCAAAATGTTGTGTTGGTGAAATCTAAATATTGTAATCATTTAAGTAAATTCTTTATATTTGTTTTTATAGTAATTACTTTTCTATTATTATTTGTATTATTTAATGTAAAATGTATATGTCATTATACCACTCCAATGAACATAATTTGTTGAATATTAATTCAATTAATTGTGTATATAATGAATGTGAACCTTTACAGTAAAGCGAACTGTCACAGTAAATGTTTACGATATATCGTAGATAGTTACGAGAAATCGTTAGGTACAGAAACTCACAGAATTGCACGCTGAACCGTAACGTTTTACGAGTATTACAGTTTTGCTTATGAGTCTAACGATAGTGCACAGAATTGCAGCATAGAAGACTAATACATCTGCAGTGTATTGCACTCGACTTTCTTATACGTATTAGGAAAATTTTGTTTAGATAGAGAGGTTAT
>JADQWA010001371.1:0-223248 GCA_018344505.1 Nebria ingens riversi
ATATATATATATATATATATATATATAAGAATACGCTTGGGTATATGTTTTTCTGTTAGATATTCATATTTTTCAGAGTCAGAATAACTGCAGGCTTTCATAGGCTTTTCATATTCAAGGCAATTTTAATTAAATTCTTGAAATTGCGACCGTTTAAAATATATGAAATGAAAGAAAGGAAATGAAAAAAAAGGAGAAATTATCAATAAAAATAAGGAGTACTAGTAGTATTTCTATAGTACACATACTATGAATATTCTTGTCTTTTTCTATCATAATGTCGTTTACTCTTTCTTCTGTACATATCGCGGTTCAAGCTATTTCCATTTAACTGTATGTAATCTATCCTTTCGAATGTATGTAGGTAGTTAAATAAACTTTTTCCAAAAATGTATTTACAAAATAGACTATCGCGCTAACCATGCCTCTTCAGGACTTCAGTTTGGTTGGTCCTACTATATACATAAATAGCGTTGTGAAATATGAACCTAATATATTAACTAATGTTACCAAGAAAACACCTATTGATAAAATCAATAGAAATACAAACATATATATTTTTAATTAAGTATCTCGTAAAATTTCTAAATTGAAATTTTAACGAAAATATTTGATTAGACCGTACCGTAATTCACATAGCCTGTTTTCACAATGGCTTCTGCGTATGTGTTTGCTTGTTTGTATGTCTGTCTGTCTAAGGTCTATTCCAGATCACATAGGTATTGTGCAATAACTCTAAGACAATAAAAATTTACTAGACCGAGACGAGACTGAACACTGAACAGGCTCGTCTCGTTCTGAAAATACGAGACGAAACTTAAGCATGATCGTTATTGTGGTCTTTCTTTTAGAATTTCGAAAATAAGTCCACTTACAGAAAATATTCTGAGATTCAAAATTAAAGTTATTAATTTTCTAACAACATTTGTTTTCTCGAAAAGTGCCCCAATTGCTAGAAACTTATGTCCACATTCGACGCCAAAGTTATTATTAGTATTCATTTGCGTAGAATAAAAGAAAAACAATTTAATTTATTATTTGAGCAAGCAGCTTGGATTATCAGTATATGTATAACATGGTAACATTTATTTTATGTAAAACTGTAAAATGAATAATTATACATTCTTGAATTTTACATTTATACTAAGTACTATTATTATAACAGATTAATCGGTATACTTTTTGAAGAAATATTTCAAATAAAAGTTGAGAAATATTAATATCTGTCATTTTGAATATATTATATTTGCAGTAAGGATCACCATTCCGGAGATATTGCAAAAATTACAAAAAATAATGCCTCCAGTCAACATGCACTTTCGGTTTGAATATTCTAAACTGGCAGTATTGTTTCGATTATAAGAGTTCCCATTATGAAATCATGCTGGAAGCTAAAGATGCACAGTTAATTTAAATTTATCATGTGAAAGCATTATGAGAGGAGATGTGTACCATTCACAAAACTGTTTTCTTTTCTATGCGTAAACATTCAAATAAAGCTATAGATGTCAAGATGTCTATATAAAGTAAATTAAGCGATTGTACCTTGAATAAAACAATGTTTAAATTAGATTTTGTAGCGGAATTTCAAATATTAAAAGAAAGAGGAAGAAAAGAACAAAAGAATAAACAGTAATAACAAAACGAAAATGAAACCATTTGCTCTGTGCGCCTTTAACAAAATAGCGGTCGCACTCGTTCATTGTTAAACAGTGAAAGAAAACAAGGCGAGTTGTATAATAAATGGCAGTATGCAAATATTTCCCCAAGTTTTATGCTGCATAAATCAACAAAATTCTGAGCTTTAGTAATTTACTTTGGAGCCACGCAGCATAACACCAACACGCTGGTCGGTCGAGAAGCCTCGCGCGCAATAGTAATTGTCGTCATAGTATAAATCGTCGCCAATTAAAACTGGTGGAGGCAATTGTTTCTTTTTTTCATCTTCTTCACCGCTACCGAAAAAATAATATAAACGTGTGCAAAATAGAATACAAAGTACCTATAGTGTGAGTCCGCTTCTGACATGCAACATGTAAAAAAGAATAAATCTTGTCTCATCTTAAACTCCGACACTTACAAATGTTTGAGAAATTATTTTTTATCTCCAATAATACTAGTTAGAAATAAATGAAAATATTACCATGCATTTTTAATGCAAATACACAATCGAAGTGAAATTTTTTTTTTTTAATAAAAACTCCCAAAATAGGTACTTTTTCATAGTTTTTTCTCCATTAATACAAATAGAAAATAATTTAAATTTTTATCAATGCATTTTTTATGCAAATACACATCGAATGATATATATTTTTTTCATTTGGTAGGTACGAAGTTTTTCTAAACGAGCCTAATGGTTCACCTTAACCTATCAAACCGTGCTTGTTAGAAGCGGCTGATTTGAGCAATCTCTTATAATTACGTATTCTTTACAAAATTAAGTAAACATTAATAAATGTGATTATGATTAGTGGCCAAAAAAAAAATGATCCTTAAAGTCTGTATAAATAGGAACGTACATATCTGCAGCTACTTTCAACGATGGATATGTGATTTTGCTAAATAATGTTTAATGTTTCGATGTGGAAGTCACTACGAAATTTACGCCGACAGCAGGTCTGAAGCTAGTTTAGTAGTAATAGAATGAAAATGTGAATATAATATTACTATAACAGAAGATGCTGCGTTTTATAGCCTAGAATTTTGTTTAGACAACGAAACACCAATTTTCTTTCGAAGAATTGTAAGTATATCAACCTCCAAAAGATGTTTTCTTAAAACTATATTTTTAATCGTTTGCCCGCAACTACTCAGATATAAAAAAGAATTTCTCTACAGTTTTACAAATCAGATGGTATTGTCATGTTGAAAGAATGTCAAATGAAAGATTGACGAAAAAGATTTACGTGGGCAGGATGAATGTTGTGAGAATGCGGGGTTGTCTTCGGTATAAGTGGATAAATATGATTGAGAATGAGTTGCGCGAAAGAAAAGCTATGAGCAAGCGAAATAGAAGAGTATGTATGAAGAACTATATGATTCGGAATGAAGCAAAAGAAGTTTATAAGGATAAAGTTGAATGGCGAAAGATTGTCAATATGCGAATGGATGTAAAGGGTTTTCTGCCAGCCCATTTGATGGGAATAGGCATGAAGTTATTTATGTATATATTTGTATTTTAAGATTAGTTCATGTTATTTGCAACAACGTCTTTAAAGTGTATACATATGTATATCAAACCTGTTTACTATTATGCCTTTAAAAGCTATTTGACAAGTAACATTAAATCTAAACGTCCACAACGCGATTTACATTTTTAACCTCCTCACAATGAAACAATTGTACTGAACTCAACTAGTTCTCTTTTACGTATCGTATGTCGTCGGTAAAAGAGCTGTCTTGAACTCAACTTCGATAAATAAAATAAACAAATAGATTTTGGTTAATTCATTTACAATATTTTTACGTATATACATACGTGTTCTGCCAGAATTGAACGGGTCATGATTATGCAAATTAATTATTAGGAATCCATAAGCCTACATGTTATTATATTTACGATGTTACACAAATACAGAATATTCGCATTCATAGAAATGCAAACATGTAGGGAGTGTTGAATCAAACGTAACGCAGTGAAGCATACACAAATATCTCACGATGTGTTATCATTTAAACTGCTCTTTGTTTTGCGCATGTTGTTTGTATTGTGTTACAACATGTAATTAACAACCACACTAGCGTGTTAATAATTACACAGAAATATCATTGCGTAATATTTGCGAAATCGACAGAAATTCACACAGATTAAGTGTGCCAATAATATATTGATGACATGTTTGACAACGCTTTAATCATAATATTAGTTCGATTTTATCGATTTAGAATTCAATTAACATTCGCATACTTTTACCGTGGTGTTTTCCAATAATGTTTTCATCATTTACCTAAAAATCAAAAATTAGTTATACAGTAATGCCCGTTTTCATAAAAACTTATATAACGCTCCATTACGTAATGATTCCTTATAATTAAATTTTGTTTTGTAAAAAACGATTCTTAAAATTGCTAGTCTATAAGAACTTTATGATTATTATATTATCTATCACCTAGCCATCTAAACATTAATGTATCTTTACTATTATTATTTTATTTGTACTTGCAAACTGTTTTGTTAGTGTAAAGTGGTAAAATGGAGAATAAAAGAGTTAAGCAACATTTTCGATAAAATTGTTATCAAAATCAGTATTTGTGGAAGACAATGATGACATTGATGAACAGGATGGTGATGATGATGACAATGACACATATTTACTTATGTAAATTTTTAAAAATAAAATATAATAATGCCAATAATTATAATTTATAAACTCCATTTTACCTTTAATACACACGAAAATGAGATTTGAAATCACTATTTTGGTTGTGTTGTATGTTAATGTGATATAAACGAGCCATTAGTGTGATTATTAAGCCAAAATCTGGTAGTTACATTTAAAGAAATATTAACGATCATTTATCGTTACAGGCCTTTATGGATACCAAAACTGCAATTTTTACGTTCGTTTCAAGATAACGATTCGTTAAAGCGTTAAAGAACTGTTATGAATACAGGCATAAGAATAGAAAAAATAACGAAGGATAAATTACACAATTTTTCGAAAAAAATTATAATAATAACTGGTGCGTATAAAAAGCTCAAAATAACGTATTGTATATTGAAGATTATACAAATAATTATTGTAATTACTATTGAATCAAGACAAAGTATAAGTGAAACGTTTTCTAACTTTGCGCACGTGTTTCAGATACACCTATAAAGTGTTTTAAAAACTTTTCTAGCATTTATATATGCCTTTTAAAGTATGTATGTATGATGATATAGTATGATGTACAATTAATTATACCTGATACTTCTGTTTACGATTCTCAAAAACACTACATTATATTATCGAACAAAAACTAATTAGAAAATCTGTAAAAAGCAGTCAATTTGAAATTGAAACATACATGTATATGGCAACAACATTTGTTAAATTTGTAATAAAAGTAATTTATATTTTAATGGTTTCCATAAATTTTCTTTAATTACCATCGAAATTAATGAAAAATACTTTGGGTAGGTAAGGCAAAAAAAGAAAAACATTACACGAAGATTAACACAGCAATCATAAAATAAATGAAGTACTGCAAAAGAAATTCAGATAAACAAGAGGAAAAAAGCACAGCGAGAGAATAAGACATAAAAATAAAACGAATTGTGTACGAGCAATTCTACGAAAAACAGACTCTAATAATTCAACTGATACACCACTTTCTCATCGTCAGACTAGCGTCGTAAAAATTCGATTACGAACGAAAAAAAAAAGCAAAACAAACTTTAGATAATTATATAAATGCATATTTATAATACAATCATTTGTATTACAAAAGCAACTGTGAAAAAGTTTTAGCTATTTTCCAAAAGTTTATCAAATTTAATATCTTTACTACTTTTTCATAAGATTTATTGCAAAGTAAATATAGGAAATTTACTAGTTTTAATATTGATATAACATTACGTATAAATTCCTTTTTTACTTTTTATATATAGTATAGACTATTATATCAAAATCAGATTTCAAATTTTTACGATAATATGTGATTCTATACACTGTTTTACTTTTATAAAATACTTATAGTAACACGTTATTTCTCTCCAAATATCCAGAATTGAATACAGATATTAATAATTGAATGAGAACTATTATCAGAAATTATTTTTACGGAGACACTATTTTGAATTTCACACATCCATAATCATATAGATATATCTATAATCATTAACAGATATATCTAATTCAATTATGGATATAAATTATGACCGACAATTATTGCTACATTTTTGAGTATTCTGTCTGCAAGACTAAAATTAATAAATCTGTATCACAGTCACAAATTTAGTGATATTTCATTTTTGTACAATTATCTACAAAAAAAGTTACAGGTTTTTATTTCGCTATACTCTTACAGATATTTTAGATATTTCGACTCGCATATTGTTATCGATTTGAATAACAATTATATTACTATATACCTAATAATATATTTAAATATGAGTTAACTGGTTTATAATAAATGTTCTAGATTATATGTACATTTATATTTAAAGAGATATCTCATGAGTTTTTATGAAACGATAGCATTTCAGTGCTTTTCAAAACATCGGCCAGTATTGGCAAATTAAACACTTTCTTTTATAGTAGTCAGTATATTTAGATTTTGATAGTATATAATAAACAATATAAAATGTAAAATTTCAAGAAAATATTTTTATTCATTGTCATACGATAAAAGTGTAAAGTTAGTTTATTGTCAGATTTCCAAAGAAAACATATGTATTTCAGATTTTAAATGTTGGGATTTTATAGTAGTATAAAGAAAATAATATTATCATCAATTACATATTTTTATTAGTTCGTTCAATTATATAGTGAGAGACATTTTTAGTTTTTCCAAATAATGGTTTAAACCAGAGAAAGATGCCCTACTACATATGATGATATTTAACCATTTATACTAACCATTTGTAACGCTTTTTTTTCACTAAACTAATTTGTCAACACTAAACAATATGGTACGATGTTAAAGTCCAAAATATTGGAATGGTTTAAAACAATGACATGCATAGTAAATGCGATTTATTATATATAAATTTTCCTTGAATACCCATGTAACTATGGCAATATAAATAGGATAAATACCCATTTTTCTCATGTAACTGGTACACTATTTTGAAAGAAGTGTCAAACAAAAAGTTGTGCAAGAATACTAATATCTTTCAATAATCTATATCTAACTATTTTACTGCAAGTATAGCCGTAAGTTCAGAGATATTGCAGAAATTGCAAAAAAGTACTTAAGTAAACATGCACTTCCGGTTTGAATATTGCTTTTTCACAAAATAGGAAGTATTTCGCCCCAGGCATATACAAATCTTAAGTTTAAAGTTTCATAATTTTATCTTCAAACGGTGTAGGCTGTAGAGCGCATACACACAGACACACAGACACACACACACACACAGACGTCATTCCAAAATAGTCAGACTCGCATCAGGGAAGGTCAAAAGGTGTATTTCCGTAAAAATTTCGAGAAATTTTTTTTCGTGATTACAATACTTACTTATTAATTCGTAAAAGAAAGTAAAAAGCAGCAGTTACTTTTAATAAATTATAACTCACAACAGTCCGTTGGGAGAGTTGGCATAGGGTTATGAGTTTTGTTTTTTTTTAATGGCACAAAATATTATTTTTAATTGTAATATTTAAACATCCTTTGTGGTGTTTCAATTAAACATACGAACAAAACCTATTACTCAACATCACCCATTAAACAACAGTAAAATAAAAATATATGTTCATGCTATAAAAATGAAACAATTATTATCGTTTAGTAATATAATTTTTACAATACAAATAACAAATATTCCTCAATTGCTCCGCAATATTTATTCGTTTGTTCAGTTATGTTGAATATTGAGGAGACATTAGAAGCTATTTTAGCTTGAGATAGTAAGTGGGTAAAGACTAGACCCAATATCGCCCTGATACTTTTCTTGAGTATGAGTAATTTAGCCATTTTCATGTCTGAATCATGTTATAATTTCCGATTTATAAAAATGTATAAGCTACAGAAAACACGAAATAAAAATATGGTACGAGTCTCCAGCATGTCCTAACGAGAATCCTTTAACATTTTTAAAACCGGGTTTTAAAATTAACTTCGTTCAAAATTCAACAAGGACTGATTATTGCTGAAAAATATACGACTTGAAAGATTAAGTTTAACTAAATTAATGGTGCAACCTGGACATAAATGATATTTGTAAATACACCTATCATATATTCAGTTAATGTATACAATTAACTATTTTGAAAGAGTTTTTGTTAAAGATCTACAATTTTTTTAATAGTCTTCCTCCTTAATCTCCTTAACATTATACATATGTTTATGTTCAAGCATTCGTAGCTGTAAGTACGTACAGAATAACAGGCTATTCTACAGGCGCTATAATTTACTTAGAATCGGCCAGTAATTGAATAAATTATTTAAGTATGTGGCGCACCAGCGGAAGTAATTTGTGAAACTTCGCTTCTAAGTATAAAAAAATAAATAAACAATATTCATTTTGACAATAATCTAACTAAAGATAGTATTTGAGAGCACATTTTCACGGGACTCCCATCAGTTGGATTATTTGGACCACCGGACATTTGCCAAGCTAGTCCGAAACTGCATAGTTTAGATATCTATATTTTTTGATTTTTAAAATTAGCTGCGCTATGGCGTCCGCTTAACACGTTTAATTGCCACGAATTAATGATAACAAAACTACAGTGCGCGGACGGAACCATTACCATAGATACAAAGCCGGATAAGCAGCGTTCAAAAGCATCGCTGGCAAAGGGTAAATATGAGTTAGATGATTTTAAGCCGTCAGTAGTCATCTTTTTAACAGATATCCGTTTATAAAATCATACGAAGTTTTATTACTTTCAATTCTTACAATAAAAAAGTCACTCTTAAAAATAATAATGTTTGAGTCCGTAGGCTAGGAAATAATGTAAAATATGTTTGTTAAAATTATGGATGCTCAGGAAAATGGTTGAATACTTTTTTTTTTCATTTAGTTTAGTTTTGTTTCCGGAACTCTCATTATGCGTCCCGGAACAAATAAATAGCGCACATTTGTTTCTTACGTGCCGCGTTTGCGCATGTTTCATTTTCTCTTTGGCTATTTCTCTTGCACACACGTGCTTGATTATTTCATGTTTTATTTTGTTTCTCTCTGTTTCGTTGTTAAAACTGGTTGCATTCGTTGCTGTTTCTGTTAAATGAAATATAACTGATACGAGAGAGCTGAAACAACGGGCTGTAATTCCTCTTCCCTCACACACATAGACAAACCCAACGGGTACCATTTCAGTTTAATGAAATGAGAAGCGCGTGCGCCCCTGTGCATTTCCTCAAACTAATATACGTACACCCATGAGCATACAGGTCTGTAATTCAATTATTAACTAATATACATTTCTTTGTTACTTGTTCTTTTATGCCTACCTGTCATATATTGTCTAACATTATCATTATTATTATTGCCGTTTCTTTGTAGATGTAAACATAAGTGGATATGTGGTACCACTTTAGCAAATTTTCATTTCGTGTATTAGATTAGATTGTTTGCGGCATTCTTTTGTATTGTTGGTAATGGCTTACTTCTATATATAAACCAATTACAGTATGTAGAATATTGAAAATAAACTTTTGTAATTTAATTGATATTTGTTCAATACTGCATATATCCAAGACACATAAAAGTATTGACTGGCAATGCCGACTTCAATTATAATATTAGTATTAGTAGTAGTACATAAAATCGCATGTGCGCGTGTGTGTTTGTGCATGTTTCATTATTTTAAAATCATATTTAGGTTTCTGTTATCATGAAAAATAATCATTTTACTATTTTATTTCAATAAATCTATTAAACGATTTTTTGTTTAAACTTGGTTATATCATTTGGAACAGGTGCGAAGCCATTTGTCATGTATTTTATTTCTAATATCTGATTCAGTAGTATCCACTCGATTTTCCATCAAAATATACATAATATAGTAAACAATTATGTAATGTTAAATATGTTATTTTTGTTTTGGTTACGTTATACAAAAACAAGTATTGGCTGTGCCAATGCCTAAAGTTTCGCATGGCGAGTTTTTGAATGAATAAGCAATATTTTTGTACCCAACTTGCACTTATATAATTCTTTTGTTATTTTATAGACAACAGTTATTGATAATTTAACATCAATGGTGCCAACTTCACATCAGAGCCAAGAGTTGCACCATATAACAAAATTTTGCACTTAATTTGCAGCTTATAAACTTTCAAATATTTTCAATAATATGCGAAATATAAGCGATTTTTTGCAACACTAAAAGTTCAAAATTTTTTATTTTTTGTGGGGCATAAATAAGTACCCATTATGAATCAATTTGCACCCCATAACATACATTTGAAAATATTTAGCAAATTTGAAAAATCGTAGGTTATTTAAAACGAAGACCAAATAAAATTAGTTGCACATCGTACTACATGCATAAAATAAATAAGATGTTAGAGTTGTGCATAATAAAAAAGTTTAGCACCCAATTCGCTTTAATTTACATCGTAAAATATTTAGAATATATGCAATTATTTTTGTTTGTATAAGTTCGCCGTTGCTGTCGATAGTTGCTTGTCATCTGCCCGGCATACTTTTACTAATAAGCTGACAGAATAATCTAGGGATAGAGATCTCCATGCCTGACAAATGATTTTTAATGATAAAGCCTTATGTAAATTTATTTCATTCCTTCGGCATTCAAATTATCTGTAAATATGTGCCAAGTCCTAAACCTTACTTTAAGAGGCAACTCCAAATATGTCCTATTAACAGTCTGTTGGGCAAGAGGGGAAGTCTCTTAGTGGGAGTAGATTAGGCTCGAGTGAGAGTACTTAGTTCCTAAAAGAAGGCTTCGTTGGTAAAAATTACATTATCCCTAATCACTATAATATTTTCTTACGCCTAAGCGATAATGTTTTGGTTACCAAGGTTATCTCGCAAAGGTTCAACAGCAACGAAGATATTTTTATAACGCGTAGTGGAGCGCTACCTGTTATTCCTATAAATTCCCTCTAACGGTTTCCAAACAAAAGTAATGCCAGTCACACTTTTATTTGACAGACTGTAGTCTATACTGATCAAACTTTAAGTGACATGAAGCGACTTGGCGTGACAAAACACAATACCACAAACGATATTTAAAAGCTCAGGAACATCGTTCACATGGCGAGTTTGTTCAGGTACCAACCAAACGTGAAATCGATCACACAAATAGTCATGAAAAATAGATAACGGATAATGGCTTTCACTGACTGATAGCTAAACGTCACCCTATTAATACAGTCTTTTTTAAAATTAGCACTGCTATTTGAACAGACATCTGTAAATACACCTTGAACATATGTTTGCATATTACTTTATAGCTTGATTACAACAAATGTGCATAATAAAATAATACACCTTAAAGTTAATTGCTATTGTTGCAACTGCACATAAATGTGTGTTTTGCCACCTCTAATGAAAGGTAATCGAAGAGTTTAAGAAATAAAAATATCAATACAAGGATTACACTTTAAAACACGTATTTTATCTCATTTATGTGAGTCAAACTTGAATAACAAATACCTGCAAACTGGAGTATGTAAATTCAAAAACAATGACTTCAATACAATTTGCAACTAATCGATTTTCCTGTAAATAAACGTTCATGCATATACCCACACACATATACGTACGTATGCAGATATAGCGAACAACAACCAAGCAAAAGGTTAGTGAAAATGAACACTGAATGCCTTTTCGTTGAGCGGGTTTGTTTTCTCGGATAATGCTAATGATTGAAATTAAATGGTTCCATTTACAAAAAAAAATACAACAGACAAAAAAAAATACCTACCGTTCGCAAATCGGTTCAAATGCAGAGCGACCAATTTCAAATACTGTATCGTTAATTACACATGTCTTTATTATTACTAAAAGCGAAATCGGGTATTTCAATAAAATGTGAAATACACCGAAAATAATGTGCTCGACTACTAAACATATACCAACTTTTGCTATGTGTAGTTTCTAGAATTGGAACGCTAACAATCGTCGGCCAAAAAACAAAGCAAAAAATAGAAACTAGACATTTATAGAAGTTGTTAACTTTTTACATATCATTTAAACTTAAAATTTAACGTAAAACAGTATACTATGTAAATTTAAACGATTTACAATTTTCGAATATAGTTAGTCAAATGGGTTAAACTTAAACAAATGTAATCGAATTAGCATTGAATGAAATTAAAATGTTTTATAGGAAAAATAAATTTTAAATTGATCTAAATCAATAGAAACGGTACATACATCTAAACCAATTCAATTAATTAAATGCTTTACAATCATTTGATACTAACATACAATTACACTCAGCTCTGATTTGAGTTAATTAACGTTGATATAATCACATTTTTGTGTTATTAATTCAATCTTGAAATATATGTATACTCTACGTATATATGTACATACACAAATAAACAAGAGGTTTAGTCAATAAACAAATTAATTATCTAAAATTAACAAAACAAAATTAGAACAACAAAAACACGAGGGAATGCAAAAAAATTAGTTTACATTTATATGTCAATTTAAATAAAATATTTGTTTTTATTATGCTATTATTCAATTAAAATCGGCATTTAGTTAATCGAATAAAATTGTGATTAAGAGAATGTTATTTTTTCGTGAATTTCGACAAAATGTATTTGATTGTATATACACATTGAAATAGTATAAAAACTTATTACTAACCATTCTGTCCTTATTGTTGGCAACTGTTATATGGCCAATTGAGAAACTGTTGCGGATTCAATCAACATTTTGTAGACAAAGTTGAAGAAGTTTAAGTTGTAAGCACTGAATAATTTTTCGTTAGGAATCGATTAATCGAAAAAAATAAATACAGTTTCTAACTGTGACTTTATTATTATTTCACAGTATCGATTTCTAATACAACATTTTTACAATTATCGCAACATATAATATTCTGTGTAACAAAGCACTTCTTCATCAATGTAAGCAATAAAAACAATTTATACGCTTTATGGTGGAGTCGCAATGGTCAAAGTTTGAGCAATAACGTAACTATAGCAACCAAGTTAGTTTACTAGCATCACGGGTTGCATATATTTAGGATTGGAAAATTAATTTACGAAAACAGTAAGCTTACGTTTTTACATCACAGTAGGAACATTAAATACCACGAGATATACAGAACTTTTTCACCAATAATGTAATCATTAACTTTGTGCGTTTCATCACTTGCGTCAAAGTTTTAGCATTCATTTAAAATTGCAGTTCTTTTCACTTGACCTTGTGTTGTTTATGACGCTGCAGTAGATAATTTAACAGCTCCCTGTAGCACGATTCATCAATCAAAATGTTGACGATGAAATCAACAGAAAAATGTTTGCAAATATCTTGTAGCGCTGCATATCTATTAAATTTACTAAATTATCGACGTCATGAATCGAAGCTTGAAGCGCGTTAAACGTCGGATAAAAAATCGGTCTCCATTTATGTTGTATACAGCTACTAATGTTGATAATAGCCACAATTTTTTGCCAGGTGTATTCAAATTTGTGCGCCGGAGTGAATCAAGCGAAATTATTTATTTTAGTAACTTATTTATTTACACTTGCGTGTAACAGTAAAAATTTCCAACTGACCTTGACGTTTTGCTGTAGACGCATAAGTGAAACGAACAAAGCTATTATTAAGCTGTTCTAGTAGTGATATCGTCTATACTGGGTAATAATAGCTTGCTATCTTTTTCTAACGTGTCATGTTGACAGAAACGTGTAATTTTGATAGGTAAAGTTATATAACTAGGAGTAATAATATCGTTCTTAGGCATCACTGGCGAATTGTTTTACATAATTCGAAGTTTTTATGAAAGAAAACTATTTATAAACATAATTTATTATTCAAATCTAAAAACAATTGAACATGCTACTTTTATCAAAAATTTCGTGGTTATATGAGTCGTCCTCAACCTTTACACATTTTATTAAAATCTAAATAAAAATTAATTATGTTATAGTCGGAGTAAATCACAACAGGGCAAACTATTTTCGTAATATATAAAGCGCATATTCACCAAAATATGGTTATTTGACAGTTTTTTCGATGATATCGTAATTTTGAACTGGCATTTGTCATTTCATTTAACAATTTCTTTTGCTAATGTGACCTTGGCAATTTATAACAAATCACGTAATTGTGTTTCTTTCGCACGCTACCGAGCATTGCCTTCCATTTAAAGCCTGTTGAGTTCTCGCATGCCTCACAAAATTAAGCGAAACCTATTTCAAGAAGAATATACAACTGTTCGCTCATGTTTAGATATTAAACTACACAAATTATGTTAGTGACTTACGCGAGTACTAAACAGGCGTAAATACGTTTTAAAGTCGATATATGTACAGTTCATGTTGAATTTGTATGTCGTTGATTACCTGTTAACATTCGTGTCGTTTAGAATTTGATTAGTTAGAGGAATTTAATCGATTTTCTTGTGCTGCTACTAAGACGATATGGTTGCATTATTCATGTAGTCAACATCGCTCTATCTGTTATGATACTCTTACGGAGGTTATGTGGGGTGTATATTGACGAGCGCATATCATGGATGCCCCCATCTTATGGCTGGATAAATGTAAATATATATATATATATATATATATATATATATATATATATATATGTGTATGTGTGTATGTGTGTGGTGTATACTAGGTATAATATAATCGCAATTATACAATTGGAAATTGAAATTACATTTGACTCTATTGCCATCCATGTTAACGGTGCCGGACGTAAGAACTCAGGTGATTAATAGTTGCAGTCCTGTTTGAAACTAAACCATTGGTTCTTAAACTCGGTGTTATGATTCATTCACCGTTTCTTGGTTTTAAAAATGTTATTATTGTATATCATCAACTCATAACTATAATGAATTAGTTTCAAAATTAATAAAATGCATACGACCCTCTTTTGAGTCGTGACCTATAGTTTAAGAACCACTGACATATATTTATTAGTTTCTGAACGAACGGGTCTGGTTTGTTATATTTTGTGTGCCTGTGCCAAAAACCTAGAACATGTACTTTGTTTTTCATTTATTGTTATCTGTTGTTTAAAATATAACAGTTAATCAACCCTTTAGATTCTGGTAAGAAAATTTGTTTTAAGTTTAATTTAAATTATATTATTTTGCTAAACTTGTACCATCCATCAGATATTATTGGTCTGTAATTTAAACCGTTTCGTTTGACATGCGAGATTAGATAGCCTTAAAGTTTTTCCTTGAAATATTGAGACAACAAATTTGAATCAGTCTTGTTTCATCTCGAAATTTAGACACAAAGCCTTAAGTTTCGACCTTCCTTCACCTCTCTCCACAACTACATATACATATTTTGTATATCGGTATAAATTGAAGAATATACTAAAAGAAATTATATTTTTTTCATAAATTAACTTTTACGCGAATGAAGCATGTGTATAATGGTTACTTATTAATATGGTTTGGTTTCGATACATATTAACATCTTTTTTAATGCATAAATATATTTTATGGAATAATGAATCTTGCTAGTAATAATTGTATCAAATATCAATCAATCTTTACATTTATTATCCATCATATTTAAATGATTGTTTTTGATATACAAAATAAAATTTAAGTACAATTTATCGAGGCAAGATGACGCATTTATCCATCCTTTTCACTTGGTTGTTAATTTCCTAAGCTACTGTGTTTTTGACAGTTCATTAGCGACATAATTGTAATTTTTTTTTCAGTGCATCCTACAATCAGCAATGGATAAGAGGAAGCAATTCTTCAAAATGTTAAGTAGATCAAAAATTTTACAAAATTGTTGAAACATTTATTAATAGATTTTATATGTACCTATCAAAAATAATTTTGAA
Organism: Nebria ingens riversi; assembly: GCA_018344505.1. NCBI lineage: Eukaryota > Metazoa > Arthropoda > Insecta > Coleoptera > Carabidae > Nebria > Nebria ingens. Next base: position 15,623 of record JADQWA010001371.1, read on the forward strand.
AATTTCAAATACGTTTCACTAAATGCTTCAAATTTATTTGGTTTTAACTAAACATGAGTGTTATGTGAAAACGTTGCACTGACGGAAATTTTAGAATTTTAAGTATACTGAAATTGCAAATAAAATGTGCGATATTGGAAAATTAACTTCTAATGATGTTCTTTGATCGTGGTATGACAGATTTCAATATTGGCTATTAATTTTGCAAAAATAAAATATTTGTGTAAAATAAAAAATTTAGGTAAATAACGAGCTTAAGAAAATTACAGTTTTACTCTTTTTCTGGTTTGTAGCTAGAAGTAATTAGAAAATATGGAAAATGTTAAAAGAAAGTGCATTTATTAGGATCTTTAATCGCCTAATATAAATAAGGACAATTCATTTTTATCGCTGCCGATTAAAATCACACATTTAAAACGTTCCATAAATAAAATTGCTAACTTAAAAATGTTAAGTTTAGAAGAGCATTTGTAATTGTATTTTTTAAAACTTTTTTGGAGTTGTTAAATTGAACGTAAAATTTGATGGTTTATAAATGCTATTTCAGAATTTTAGCGTTAGGTTTGCAAAAAAATATATCTCCGTATAATATTGATAAAGTCCATCGTTTTTAATACATCAATAAAAATCTTGTTTATATGTTGTCAAACGGATATCTAAATAGTAAGTTAAAGCATACAGGCACAAGTCATGTACAATTTTACGTTGTCGTATAACTTTTACAGTCATAGTTAGTATTAGATTTTTACTTTCTTTTACGAAGTAATAAGTAAGTATTGTAATCACGAAAAAAAAATTTCTCGAAATTTTTACGGAAATACACCTTTTGACCTTCCCTGAATCGAGTCTGACTATTTTTGGAATGACGTCTGTGTGTGTGTGTGTGTCTGTGTGTCTGTGTGTCTGTGTCTCTGTGTGTATGCGCTCTACAGCCTACACCGTGAAGATAAAATTATGAAACTTTAAACTTAAGATTTGTAGACTTTTTTTGCTATTTCTGCAATATCTCTGAAACGGCTATACTTGCAGTAAAAATAGTTAGAATAACATTGAAAGATATTAGTATTCTGCACAACTTTTGTTTGAAACATTTCTTCAAAAAGTGTACCAGTTACGAGAAAATTGGTACTATCCTATTTATATTGCCATAGTTACATGGGTATGGAAAATTATATATAATAAATCGCATCTACTATGCATGTCAATTGTTTTAAATATTCCAATATTTTGACATTTAACATTTATGTTAGTGTTACAAATTAGTTTAGTGAAAAAGCGTTACAAAGGTTAGTAAATAATTTAAAATATTATATATACATATTTTCTCTGGTTTAAAGTTAATTTGAACTAAAAAATGTCCGGCCATAATAATTTTTAATAATATGTAATGAATAATAATATTTTCTTTATACTACTATAAAATCCAACATTAAAATCTGAATATACATATGTTTTCTTTGGAAATCTGACAATAAACTAACTTTACACTTTTATTGGACAATGAATAAAAATATTTTCTTGAAATTTTAACATTTTATATTTTTATTTATATACTATCAAATCTAAATATACTGACTACGTAAAAGAAAGTTTAGGGCCAATACATGGCCGATGTTTTTACAACCATTGGATATAAATTCAACTTCTACAAAATTACTTGGTCATGTCGCGATGTCTACATCTGTCTCTATACAGTGTAAAGATAGATTTAAATATACATTGTATGCATATGCTTGTAACAGGACAAAGTGATATTGCGTTCGTTGGTCTGAAAACAGTAAATCTACGACGCATTGTTTGAACTTGTCTGCGAAATTTTGCACTGAAAAACTTTATCTGAATTTATAAAAAAGTGGTTTTTCTTGTATTCGTTAAAAGCAAAGTAAGTAATATATAGCTTTGTTCGTTGTCCTGCACTGGTTGTCCAGATCATCGGGTGCAGGACATATTTCGTTCGTTTGTCCAGTGCAATTGAAATGAAACTGCGTTTATTCAGGCAGCTTGCTACAGAATGCTTACAGAATTTGTAAGTACAAGAAGTGCAGAACAGTTGTCATATATTTTATCAGGATGTATACGCTTGCTGTTATAGGTTTAACGTAACCTCAATAAATAAGATTTATGGTTAAAAATGTGTTCGTTTCAAACTGTTAAGGCTGTCGTTTAACCAAATTATGCAAATCAACATACACGAAATTACTAATTACTCACGGTTCACGCAATATTTTCGAATGTTTTTTTGGGATTTGTTCTGTATCATATTTTATTTATGTGTAATTATATAGATAATCCTTCTTTTTGTTTATAACTTTATAAGAACGATTTTAGTAAAACATTTATAAACGGGATTTCACCTGAATAATGAAAATATTTATAAAAAATTTTCATAACTCGTAAATTAAAGTGTTTTGAATAATATATATAAATCAAAATTTAATTAGCTGTTGTAAACATCAGATATTTAATAAAAACAAAAAAACGGTGAGAATTCTAGATGCCGTTTTAACATTTATGTGGAATTCCTTTTTTTTATGACCGATGTTTAGAAATGTTCTTTTTAAGACACACATATGTGTTAGTTTGAAAATAATTTATCAATAAGTAACTAAAGGCATTTATGTAATTCTCGGCCAATTATGACCGAAATCGTAGTAATTCATAGTGTATTACATAGACAACAAATTGTGATATTCAAAATGTACAAAATAGTTACAGTATTAAAAAAAAAATAATAACCAAAATATTTCAACCGATTTTCTGTGTGAACGGGGAAAACACCTAGTGAGATGCAACCAAATTTACACCGTTATGTTTTGCACCAATAATATAACAATTATTTTATTGAACAGATCCTCGTCCAATCAGTTTACGTGATTATATCATATGAGTTGCATTATTTTAGAAATAAGGCGTGCATAATTTAAGTACATGACGCCCTTAAGGCTGTTGTTTACCTAAATTATGCAAATCGACATACACGAAATTACTAACGGCTCACGCAATATTTTCGAATTTTTTGAGGGACTAGTTCTGTATCATATTTTATTTATGTGTAATTATATAGATGATCCTTTTTTTTTGTTTATAACTGTATAAGAACGATTATAGTAAAACATTTATAAATGGGATTTTTCACCTGCATAATGAAAAATATTTATTAAAATTTTTCATGAAACGTAAATTAAAGTACTTTTAATAATATAAATATATATATATATAATATATTATATATTATATATATATATATAAATAACAAATTAATTAGCTATTAAAAACGTCAGATAATTAATAAAAAGCAAAAAAAAAGGTGCGAATTTGTGTCGTTTTAACATTTGTGTGGAATTTCTTTTTTTTATGACCGATGTTTAGAAATGTTCTTTTTAAAGCCACACATATGTAGAATTAGTTTTAATTTGAAAATAATTTACAATAAATAACTTAAAGCATTTATGTATATATAAACAAATAGTAATTCTCGGCCAATTATGACCAAAATCGCAATAATTCATATACACAGACATTGTGTATTTCATAGACAACAAATTTCGATATTCAAAATGTACAAAAAAGTTACAGTATTTAAAAGAAATACCTGTATTACATTATACTTGTATATACATATATATGTAATATCTTCTTTTTTATAAATTTCATCTGTAAAGACTGTGCTACCAAATTGAAAATTCAATATAGAATATATTCGCTTTTTCTTTTTTGAGAGGTGAATGTATGTCGTGGAGTAAATTTGCTACAAATATAAAATAAAATATACGGAAATTATATGAGGGTAAAATTTGTTGGCTCACGTCCTTGGTATGAAATTTAAAGGCGTAATAACATTTTTCAGGGGTAAGAAGAGATAAAGCACACTTTTCATGGCTATAACACATGAAACATTGCTGAAATACGGTGAAAAAAAAACCGTATACTTCATTTTCAGGCATCATACACAAAACGTTATACCCTGGTTATTCTAACATAACAGTTTGTTATTTAACACATAAATGCCCAGTTTTTAGAAAGAGAGATTGTTATCTTGGGGGTAATCAACATATTTGTTGTTGATGTTATGTGTGTATGTATGAAGAATTCAAATATCTATATTTTTACATTCTTATATGTAAAAAAATAGATTTTAACGAAAAAGTTCGTTTTGAGTGTCCTTGCATACATGTTTAGTATTTTGATAATGACGTTTGTATGCAGTGAACTCAAGATATAAAATTATAAAAGATGATACTTAATTTTTTAATAAATTTAAAAATGCGCTAGTTAATAAGTAAATAATAAATTAAGATACCAAATACTTATATAAACTGTAATAAATGACAAAAATCTAGAATTCTATCAAGAATGTATAAGAAAATGTGCTATCTACATTTGATATTTTACAATTAAAATTCCGGGTTATAAATAGTACGTTTTACGTAAACAATTTAAAGTGAATACAGATTATAAGCGACGCCCAAAAAATCCTGTGAAATGGCAGTATAACAGCACTATGCAAAGTTTTTTTGATTTAGAGAAAACTTGCATTATTTATTTATAAATATAGACACTTTTATGACGAATCACCTGAATTGCCTTTGAAACGATACAATGTGTTTGAATGCTGTTCGAAATAAATTAAATTAATATATTTGATATACGTATGTTTGCTATAAAATAATTGTACGTTTCTATTTATAATGAACAAATAAAAAAAAATGTTCTGCAATATTTTATGAAATGGCAAATAAAACCCTGTATGCTGAATGAAAAATATGTCATCATTTGAAAATAACTATGGATTTAGCGACACAAATTTGATACCATTTTACCAGCTGGCGCAACCTTTATTTGAAAATAACTGAAAATCGTTACGATTCTGTCACTATTTCTTGGACTCAGATATCAGTGAAGGACCGAATTCAAGTCCAGTCATTTTCGCATTTGACGTTATTACAAATGTTCAGAACACTCTCTAGCTGGAATGTTTATCTCGAGATCTGGAAAGGTGCGAGGGCGTGGCCTCGTGTCGAGTGGCGTAATTTGAAACCGGATATGACGAGGGAAAGGCTATTCCAAGGGAGATACCCAGCTGTAGGTTAATAATTCCAAAAGGTGGTCACTCTAATTAAGGGCTAGGCTTTATCCTACATTTGCCTTAATTATCTTTGCAGTATAAATATGTGTGCTTATTGTAGACGTTAGACGCATACGTATAGCGTAATCCACTACATCTTTTTACTTTTAAGTAGAAATTTACTTGTAATCAACCACACTAAATGCAATTTAAATTAATGTTTGTTTAGTGTCTATTTTAGGTATTCGAGATTTTAAAAGTATTTAATTTTAAGCTTATATTAGTTATGAAAATATAACTGATAACTGTTTAGGAAAAATAGAGCAAGCATAATCAAATCATTATGTTCATATTTCTTAAATACATACGTCAAATATAAAGACAGTGCAGAATCACAGATCGGGTAAAAACTAAAAAATGTATTAGAAATTTTGATTAAGATCTGTTCCGAATGCAAAATTAGAAATTAAATGAAATTAATTTAAAAAGTCTCACATACTTATCATAAGTAAATGCATATTTTTAAGTTAATTATAACAAAATTTAATTTTCATTTCTAAACTTAGCATACAGTACATAAAGAAAAAATTCGCCATGTTTTGTATAATTTGAATTTAAAAAGAGCTGTGATATAAGTCGTTTTTAACTTATTTATTTATTTATTATTTTATTTTTGACTATGTATTTATGTACAAACAACATTTTACACAAATGACTATCCGTTGCGAAAAAAATAACACAAAAAATCACTTAATTTCCTCCTGAAGAAGATAACTGTGTTTGTCGAAACGTCGAGTTAATTAAAAAATATTTTTACCAATTGACTGCATTCCTGAAAACCCCTGTTTTAGTACATAATTAAGTTAGTTTTTTATTATAACAATAATTTTTTTCAGTAATAATATTTTGGAAAATTATTTAGATTTCATATATACTAAGCTTTTATTTTAAATTGGTCATACATTTTGAGTAAATACTAAAACCATTTCGTTCGTAAATCGCTAAAGGAAGTTACGAAATTAAAATTTTTCGCTAGGTATCTAACGTTAGTTTGTCATTTTTTGAAGTTTATTGACAACTAACACATAGCTCAAGGTATGGCCGTTCTGATATGTAATTATAACAGATTTTTTCTTGTAAATTAATACCCATATTCATATCATGTTAAAGGCGGTATTTGCATGAACTAATTTTTAATTCATAAAGAAACCATTTACGGTTTCTATTTATCTTAATACGAAATGATGTAAGTTCTTCTTTGTCCAAATTAATTTAAAGTTGTTCAACTAAAAGCAGCTTTGTACGTTATGAATAATATTGTGAATGTGCACATTGTGTTTGATTAATGTTATTATTATAAAACTGATATGCAATGAGTATTTACGTAGTCCATTGTAACGAAACAAGAAATTGTAGACATATGCTTGTAAGGCTTTATCTACCTTTGTTGTGTAAATTTTTTTTTTGTTTTGTTTAGTTTTGAGATGAATGGCCAATTTGGTAAACTGATATTACTGGTGGCTGTCAATAACGTTTACGTTACAGCAATATTTAATTATTTATTTTCATAAATATTTTTTTCTTTATGACTAATCCTTAATAAAAATTATAAACTATTTTAAAAATATATCTTTAGTAACATTATTACAAATATATCTAAAAACACTTCACCCATGACCTATTAACGACGATTGGTTTTTAATTATTTTGGGTATATTCTAAAAGAACGCTATAAACAGAGAATCACTTATGGAAATGCTTTTTCGCAATTTTTAGCCAATACGCTAGTATAAATGTTGTTAGTTAATTCCTTCAATTAGAAATAACAAAAGGTACCGTTTGATGAATTTATCGTGTAAAATTTACATATATAAAAAATAGGTTATTTTAATATAGATTTCGACATTTTTCTTTTTAAATAAAAAACATTGTCAACTGAGATTTTTACTTAAGTTTTTATGTACATTGTGTCTCGGAAAATTGCTGGTTTTAATTTATAAGTTCAGCTTGGATGCCTTAAAGGAAAAAGTCCCTAAACATTGGCGGTGTTTTAATTTGTCTAACTGCCCGTATGTACCACGTGACTTGCTTACCATCCTACGCTGTGAACTAATTTAATATATTAGTGTGCATCGTAAAACTCTAAATACTATGCTCTAAACACTAAAATTAAACAGTTAAAACACACGCATTGAAGCACAGTTACCGTATTCTTTAATATGACAATCGGTAAGTAGTAAAGTGAACTCGTAGAAAATGGTAAACTTCTTTAAAATACGTATTTTTTCGGAGAATTGTAACAAAATTCAAGTAGTAAATAAAGATGAGAAGAGAGAGAGAGATGAATATGCTGTCATATATGATTTTATCAAGGCAGTATAAATTTTACTGTTTCAGTGATAAAGTAAACTGATGCACAGATATTATTTTTTATACTTGATGTTTTTTATGTAATAAAGCGACAGTGATAACATGTTCTCGATACTTTTTATTTTCAGTGCTTCTGCGTCTTGCCTTAAAAAGAAATATTAAATTGTGTTTTCAAATAATCCTTTTAGCCTTACGTACAGAAAGTCAAGTGATCGGTTGTGTATCCGTAAAACATTCTCAGAATGAACATTTTTTATAGCTTATATATTAGTATGTTGATCGGTCACTTGTTTTGTAAAACCAAAATATCTCCTATCCTCCTCTGAAGCCACATTTGATTCTTAATAATTGCAAATCAATTTCTGGGCTTAAGAACATAGAAAAATAATTTAATAAATTATATTTGTTAATATATTACATAGATTTTGAAATAAGAGTGCGTAGACAAGAAAACATCATCGACTTATATATGGTATTTCGTATATGATATCCCAAGAGATACAAAAAATATGATGTTCAATAAAGATCTAATTTAATGCAAAAGTTATTAATTATGATTTAATATGCTTATTTGCAATTAACCGTTAAGTAAATTTTAATTTGAAAGAATTATATGAAAGTGTATATTACTACATGAAAGCAATTTATTTTAATATAAAACAGTATATTTCGCATAGTATTAGTAGATATTCTTTCCTTTGTTTCTGAAATTAATTTCGAGTCCTACATCGTCTGTCTGTCACAAAAAAAAAAACAAAAAAGATTCGCCATGACTATTCGAGAAGGCTGACTCAGTGCTTCGAAGCACTGTCAGCCAAAATAGATGGACAGACGACGTTCATCTTTTTTACCCAACTTAGTATTAGTGAGAAGGATACGAATGCGATCTGTGATGTGCTAGAGAAAGAAAAAAATTAAGAATCGGTCGTCAATTTAAGAATTCAACTGCAGTGACCCCGCCGTTTAAAATCGTTGTCAATTGATCGTTGGGTCGCGCTGTGGTTGCACCAGCAGCATACACAACACTGCAGAAATGTCACTAACAGAAACCAGTGGCGGCGTATGACTTTATCGAATGAGTATCAAAACTATATGTAGTAATTTAGAATACCAATTATATTATATTTCCTAATAATTAACTACAAAAAAAAATCTCCTCTATAAGTTGTTGAAATTTGTTTTTGTTTGAATTCCCTGCATAGTATAACCATTAAATCTGTCAATTCTGAGGTAAAAGTAAGTCTTAGAAGTTGACATTTAGCAAAAAAAAAAAACACATGATCGCTGAAGGATAGTTCCAGATAGTTCATTGTAGTGTTTGCTTGATCTGTCCCTCCCCCCAACAACCTAAATTTTGCCCTGGCTTAAGGGGTAAATCCCTTCGTAGGGTATGCTTTCTCTGTATATCGTTGGCAACTGTCAGTGAGACCTGCTAAGACTCACTTTAACCGATTAGGGTATGATCTAAGTTGAACTAAATATAAAATTTCAAGGAAAATAAATGAGATGACAGTAAATTCAATCGCTTCATTTATTTTTACAGAATTGAATTCTGTGTCGAATATGTGGATGTAAATATGTTTTAGCTAAATGTACCAAAAAGTGTTTTCAATAAAAAACGAGACCGTTTCTAAAGGGACTCGAACTCACTAAAATACGGTTCGGTTAGTAATTCGAAAGATATTTTTGGGTTTGAGTCTCAATCCAATTCCGTTACATTTAAATAAAAACTGGTTATAACTTCGTGTACATTCTCCCTTATGCTCATTTATATTCAATTTTTATAGTTATTTCATGCTGCTGGGAGCGCTTTTCAAATTTTAATTCATTTCCAATATTATTAATTAGAGACGTATTTAGAATTGTATACTCTTATTTATATAGAATATTACAGCAGATATTTTTCTTTTGTCTAATATTTATCCAATATAAAACCCACTCACATATATTTTCCCAAATTAATAATTGCTTTTAATTCAAATTCAACATTGATAACCTATTAAATAAGAAAAACCTCATATGAATGGAGTGCCAAAAATAAGGAATATATTTTTTGATTATGTACCTCTAATGACGAGTTGCCCCTGTCGATAGCAGAGAAGCAGAATTAAGAAAATAGTCCTTTAGAATTCCGATAAATTATTTTTAACGAATACGGGATGATTTTAATCATTTAATTGAATTAATTTTAATGAAGCTACGATGATGACTTTTGCACGAGTTCTTTTACGATAACTAATTATGAATTGTCTTTTCTGTTTGGATTTATTTTCCGAAAATGAAAATAAGTAATTTAATCGGTTGATTTTGTTTTATAACCAAACAAATTAATTTAAAATTCACAACTTTTTTCTTATTGAATATTATCTCGATGTAGGTTTCTCGAATCTATTAAAAGCTAAATGCAAGAATGTGATTCAAGAAGATAATTAGTTTTTAACAATTTTATTTTAAAAAACTAACGATTATATGTCTATAAGAGAATGAAAATATCTAGGAAATTTGAACAGAACTACCTAATCAATTAATTGAAAGAAGAGCTTCTTCTTTCACAATATATCTATTAACAAAATACTTATTTTGAAAAGTGACACACTCACTTTTATATCTGTATGCTTATCCTATATTTGAACAGCAAAACTCGAGGATGTAACAAAGAATACAGATGTATCGTGCATCATGTATAAGTAATACTGGCGCGAAGTTGACTTGCTTGTGGGTTCTTCTTATTAAAAATAGAATCTTCAACAGTATTCATAAATTTTGTTTACTTGTTATGAACATACACCATTTTTCATATCTGTGGTAACGAACAGCTCTGTGTTTAATTTAGATAAATCTATCTTCGTTTATTTTGCCTTACATTGCGCACAAAGTACAACCATTATTAGAAAAGTATATACATTCGACTGGTTGGTAATTTTACATAAGAATTAGTTTTCTAAAGTAATAATGGTCACGTATTAGTTTTAATTACCGAAATAACAGCTTGTTGAAGTCTTTTTACAGAGTTTGGAAAAGTATGTAAAGCGAATAGTTTAATTCTGGGAAACCCTATATCATTGAAAAAAAAAGTTTTGAGATAAATTGTTGATCTTTACGTTATTTAGCATACATAAAAATCACAAAATATTTTCCAAGTTTGTAGAAACGGGACCAAACAAACGTTAAAGTTAAATATGCCATCATGCACATTTCCCCTAATATTTATACATAAATCTATTAGTTTCTTTGTTTTCTGTGTTTTTATGCTTTACAGATTCTTATATATTTTTATAGACTCTAGACATAGGCAAACTGTTATTGCTAAACTTGTTGATTATAAATATATGAAATTATATAATTAAACTTTCTAGCTGCGTAAATAAAAAAGGATCAATTATATGTATTCATGTATCGGTGTCCTTAAAGAAGACTTTCAAATCAGGTATATACCTGAATTAAAAAATTTGTTTTTAGAGCTACCCTATATATATATTAATAATAAGAAAACGATAATAAGACCATCTTTTAAAACGAAATTAATAACAATACAAAAGATATTTAAATCTACAATGCCATGTAATTCACACAGCTGTCAGTTACAAAACATAGGGACGTTGTTTGACTTAAAATATGTAAGCTTGTTGCGAAAATATCTGTATTCTTTATCTACAATTGTTAAAATGCTTACAGCCATGCAAACAGAATACTTTGAATTGACCTTTAATTCTGATTCTTATCATATGAACACATGTAAATATTTCATCCTTTCTAGACAATTTTTATGGTTCTCCAGATTATTTTGCTAGAGTTTTTGATGAGTCCTACCTTAGTAGTGACGTTCTAGTGAAAGTAAATTTGCCAATTTCTCACCTGTAAAAAGAAAAGAAAAAAGTATTAGAAATAAACAGATTTAATAAAAGAATATACTAATACATAATTTTACTTGTGACAACAAAATGCTCCCATTTAGGTACCAAAACTAGATAGTTTTAACCATTATTTTTAACAACATATTATAATTATTAGAGGCAAAAGACTTCTAAAGGTGCCAAAACTATATTAATACTTTGTAAGTTCAAATTCAGCACCCCATAATAACGTATTTCCTAATGTATCATATGCCTAATGATCTGATTAAAAAATAATTTATTCATTACATTAAAAAATGAATGAACTGCGGTTTGAACAAAAATTTCCATGCATTCATACTATGTAAAGCTCAAAATTGCTAGGAATGTAATTTTGTTAATTATTGTTGTAATGTCAGCTCTAGTGTTATTCTATCATGTTTGAACGTACTGAATCTAGAACCAAATTACTATAGGTAGGTATATCAATTTGTTTTTAATGATTGTTTATATCTGTTGTTTAATTTGTTTGTTGATTATAGTTATTTTATAATTACATATACTGGATTTGGTTTCTAAAAAAAGTTTGTCTATTATTATTATTTACAGTTTCAAATTTTGTTTCACGTACAATGTTAATTATAAAAGTTTTGAATTTAACATGGCATGCTTTTTATGATATGCAATAATATCTTTTGAAAATCCACTTCTATAGGTACCAAAACTTGATAGTTTTAACCATTATTTTTAACAACATATTATAATTATTTTTAAATCACGATCATTTAGTGAATAAATATTAAAAATATTATATATATATATATATATATATATATATATATATATATATATATATATATATATATAATATAATAATTGCTAGGTTTTAAGTTCATTTGAAAACTAAAAAACGTCCGGAAAAAATAAACTTCTAATATAGCGTAATGCATAATTATATTTTCTTAAATGTTTAAAAATTTATATTTTATAATCCCTTCCTATCTAAACAACATATAACTACTACGTATAAGAAAGTCCACTCCAGGTGTATTATTTTATGAAACTAAAAATCAATAATAACAGCAGTATTAGAAATTCAATTAATGCAAAACGAAAAGCCAGGAATACTTTATACGCAATATCAACCTATAATTATATATAATCGATATTGGTGAAAACATAACCTGCTATCAATCAAAAAATATTTCAGTAATGTAGATAAAACATCGGCCATGTGTTGGCCCTAAACTTTCTTTTACGTAGTCAGTATATTTTGATTTGATAGTATATAAATTAAAATATAAAATGTTTAAATTTAAAGAAAATATTTTCATTCGTTATGTCCAGTAAAATTGTAAAGTTAGATTATTGTCAGATTTCTAAAAAAACATATGTATTTAGATTTAAAATGTTCGATTCTATAGTAATATAAAGAAAATATAATTCATTACACATTATTAAAAATTATTATGGCCGTACATGTTTTAGTTTTGAAATGAACTTTAAACCTTACAAAATATTTTCATATAATATTTTAAATGATTTACTAACCTTTGTAACGTATTTTCACTAAACTTATTTGTGACACTGACAATAAATGTAAATGTCAAAATATTTGAATATTTAAAACAATTGACATGCATAGTAGATGCGATTTATTATATATAATTTCCCATACCTACGTAACTATGGCAATATCGAGAAGATAAAATCTTGTTACTGGTACACTTTTTGAAGAAATGTTTCAAACAAAATATTTTGACATTTAACATTTATTGTCAGTATCACAAATAAGTTTAGTGAAAAAACGTTACAAAGGTTAGTAAATAATTAAAAATATTATATGAAAATATTTTGTAAGGTTTAAAGTTCATTTGAAAAATAAAAAAATGTCCAGCCATAATAATTTTTAATAATGTGAAATGAATAATTATATTTTCTGTATATTACTATAGAATCGAACATTTTAAATCTAAAATACATATGTTTTCTTTAGAAATCTGACAATAATCTAACTTTGCAGTTTTACTAGACATAACGAATGAAAATATTTTCTTTTAAATTTAATCATTTTATATTTCAATTTATATACTATCAAATCAAAATATACTGACTACGTAAAAGAAAGTTTAGGGCAATACATGGCCTATGTTTTTTTTCGTGATTACAATACTTACTTATTACTTCGTAAAAGAAAGTAAAAACAAAATATCTCTGCATGAAATTGAATTCAGAAATTATCATTTTCTCTTATAATAAACAAAGTTGTGCAGCAAAAAAGCATTATTATATAAAAATATTTGCAAAGTAAACCTATTAATGCATGTTTCAGCTGCGTAGGTGTAAGTCAAAAACTAAAGTTACAACTGTATGAAATTAAATACAGGAAAATGTGATTAATTGTTAATTATTGCTTATGCAACAATATCAGGCATTTGTATAAGGCCATCAGGTAATCAATAATGCTATAACAGCACTATAGCATGCAATCACAAACGAAATTATGTTGCTTGATACAAGGTACTTATTCAAATTTGTATACTGCGCCGACACGACGTACGCCACTTGCTACATAACAACTCTAAAATGTCAAATGCGACACGATACAAGTGTATTACTTACTTTGTAGATATTTTGAAAGTGATGTATTTCTAATAGATACTACACGCACTATGTTATATATAAGTTAGCATATCAATAATTATTTGAACGATTTCGAAAACAACATATTGTATACTAATCAAAATTAATAGATAAAAATAAAATAAGCGCCACAAAAATTGGAGGAAAACATTTGGTAATTCGAAAAATAACCTTAACAGAACAGAGATTCGATAAATATCCAATATATAGATAGGAATCACGATCAGATAATGTATAAAACATTGTGTGTAACACAACGGAAGGAGTCGGGCATGCGAATAATACCGAATATATTATACCGAATGTATGCGGCTCTCTTCGTCCGTATACAACGTTTAGTATCGCTTTGCACTACAAGTGACATCGACGTAAATACAATGTGCATCTCTCGAAAGCCAAATATTTACACGGTCCAGATTTAATTAACGCTTCCAGAACTAAAACAAATACATAGAGCAATATTGTGCCGAGTATGAACGTAAATATTGTCAACGGGTGACAACGTATCGGCAAACGTCACAAGCCAAACACAAGCGACAATTATCCACAACGGAAAACTATATGCTTTTACATGAATAAATACATAAACACCAGCCTACATAACGTTACAAACTGTTATCGTTAATTACACAGTCGCCGACCCTACAAGTATAACAACAAATTATTGCACTAACATTATTGAATTTATCAGCACAAATTATTATTTAAAAAAATAGGATGTCATACAGTACTATGGTAACCTGTCATAGTACTGTATCAACCTAAATCTTTATTTTGGACTTTCATTGTTATTTTTAGTGTAATTTTTTTATGAATCTCATAAAATTACGACAAATATGCAATTATCACAAAATATTAATTATGGTGAATAATTGATATTTGGGAAAGTTAGAAAATTAGTGTGATTTCGTAAAACTTATAAAAATTGTTAACACCGTGCCAAATATTTATTTATTGATCCAATATCAATCTATATATCTGTTTCTAAATTTTTGTATACAAAAATGTATTACATTGTATACTTAGAGATTATAGAATACCATTCAATCCAGTATTCATAGTAATATAAAGGTGGGTCCAGACCAAGCGCGCCGTACCAAACTGAACAGCATTTCTGCACAACAATGCACGTTCGTGCCCGGTATACCATCCACACTGAAGCGATTTGTAACGTTCGCGAACGTATTGCGCGGTTCAGTACGGTTCGACGCGCTTGGTCTGGACCCACCTTAACGCAAATCAATATGCATATTTTTAAATATGATTTTCTCGAAAAATAATATCGCTACCAACCGTCTCTAAAATATATAATGAGAAACAATTATGTGAGGCTAATATATGCAATTTTTTTATTGAATTATGTGCATGTGACAATAAGTGCTGCGCCACCTATTACTTTATAAAAAGTTATATTTTACTCTAATTTAATGATTACATCGATTTTTTGTATCTGTATTTGGAATTATTTACTTAATAATATAGAGTTCGAGCAGCTAAATAAACATGTAAATACATGATTTTATAAAATTAAATAAATCACTTTGATAATGAAATGGTTGCGGTGGAAAATGTAACTAGTGTCTAAGCAATTAACATAATTTTTGACCAAGCATTACTTTGGAACAGAATTATTTTAATTGAACTATTTTCGGAAGATTACAAACAGTGTACATACATACATAGCTTTTAATCCTAGAGCTGCATATAAACACATTGGTTTCATCCTGATAAAGAATGAGCACATCTCTAACTTTTTATATCCCCAGAAATGGTAAAACTAGAAAATATGACTGGTTGAATTGTTAATTGCCAAATGTTAGTACACTTGAATTGCTGTCATATGTCATCTTTGATTATGATTTTATAGTTATTTCCATTCACAAAGTGATTTACGAATATCTTTATACACAGTGTTTTGCATATTTGGTTTCAAGTTTTTGTTAATAAAAATACAGTTTTTGAGTTTATTTTTTTACAAAATATCACTTTTAAGTGCACATTTTATGCACCAATCTGTTAAATTTATTCCTTAGTTAAAATAAACAATATCGAATCAATCTGACATTTCTTATGGAAAAATAACATTGCTGTCAGTTAAACCTTTTATTTAATT
This sequence comes from Nebria ingens riversi, assembly GCA_018344505.1. Taxonomy (NCBI): domain Eukaryota; kingdom Metazoa; phylum Arthropoda; class Insecta; order Coleoptera; family Carabidae; genus Nebria; species Nebria ingens. The sequence continues at coordinate 31,647 of JADQWA010001371.1, forward strand.
GAGGAATAAAATTTAACTGACGTTGGTGCAATTGCCCCTATGACCTGCAAATCAACTAAGATACCTTGAAAAGCGTATTGAGCCAAATCCAATTGATCCGTATACACTTAAGACTGCAGATTTTTAATAATACTAGTAACATACTTTTTCTAGAGTATAATCAATTTCTAATTTTTTGTAGTTTTTTTTTGTATTTTAAAAAATGTTCTAAAGTTTAAGGACGTTGCATTTTTTTTTTGGGGTCAATAACTCCTGAAATAAAGGGCCTAGTGGATTTAAAATGCGAAAAGCACGAATTGTGTACCCATATATTATGAATACCAAATTTGGTGTCAATCGGTTCAATAACTTCAGAGGAGAAAGGCCGACGAAAATTTATTAAAAATGAAAATGTAATACTTTTATGAACCATAATTATTGTTATCTTTGTTTTGAATTATTTCGTAAATATTTTATGTTTAATGTCTATTTTTGAAAGTTATTTAATTAGATTTGTTTATTAAATGTCTATTAAAATTTATATAAATAAGTAATGTGCTGTCACATTTTTAAATAACTAGTTTTACTTTGAATTCTCTTTTCGAGATATGAAAACCGTCAAAAAATCTTATTATAATCAACTTGTTTCAGTGGATTTGTAGTTATGCAGCGGTTTTGACTTCACTTTAGATACTACATAAATAACGACTTATATATTTGACATGACACTTTATTAAATGCTACAGTCAAATAAACAAATTTTCATTGCAGTGGAGCCGCTGTTGGCATTAAATGGTTTTCAGTTAAGTTTTATGATTGTCATTCGCTAGAGGAAATATATTTATGCATTTTAGATAAAATATGTGCTTCTAAAAATATGTAAATAGTACATTAATATCACGTGAAATTACTCCAAGTTTAAAAGCTTTGCATTCTTACATTTATGTATCTACATAATGAGTAAAAATTGCATAAATTAAAATTATACATTCCTTTTTATGTCCAAACTCATAAATACTCATTTCAATATGATTAAATAAATGCAGATGACTCTGAATACGGTTATTTTTTAAATATATCACGTTGCATATGTGTGTCTGTGTGTATGCGCTCTACAGCCTACACCGTTGAAGATAAAATTATGAAACTTTAAACTTAAGATTTGTATATGCCTGGGGCGAAAACCTCCTATTTTTGAAAAGCATATTCAAACCGGAAGTGCATGTTTACTTAAGACTTTTTTGCAATTTCTGCAATATCTCTGAAACGGCTATACTTGCAGTAAAAATAGTTAGAATAACATTGAAAGATATTAGTATTTTGCACAACTTTGGTTTGAAACATTTCCTCAAAAAGTGTACCAGTTACGAGAAAATTGCTATTATCCTATTTATATTGCCATAGTTACATAGGTATGGAAAATTATATATAATAAATCGTATCTACTATGCATGCCAACTGTTTTAAATATTCAAATATTTTGACATTTAACATTTATTGTCAGTGTCACAAATAAGTTTAGTGAAAAAGCGTTACAAAGGTTAGTAAATAATTTAAAATATTATATATAAATATTTTCTCTGGTTTAAAGTTAATTTGAAAACTAAAAAATGCCCGGCCATAATAATTTTTAATAATATGTAATGAATAATAATATTTTCTTTATACTACTATTAAGTCCAACATTTAAAATCTGAAATACATATGTTTTCTTTGGAAATCTGACAATAAACTAACTTTACACTTTTATTGGACAATGAATGAAAATATTTTCTTGAAATTTTAACATTTTATATTTTTATTTATATACTATCAAATCTAAATATGCTGACTACGTAAAAGAAAGTTTAGGGCCAATACATGGCCGATGTTTTTATTTTCATTTGCAAGGCACGATGTTTTACCGACTTTAAAACAATATCTTATGCCGAATTATTTATTTAAATTGTTAGTGTTAAATGGTAATACACAGCTGTAAGCGGTAATTTTGTGTCTGCCTTATTCAATCTATTTTAATATTTATTCTTTATCAAATGTAGATTATGAAATTCGTAATCTATCTTTAAGTTGTAACATATTATTCTCTAGCGGTTTACTTCAGACATTTAAAGTGAACAGTCGTATTTTAATATACTGTGTTTTATGTTTATTTAAACGGTGAGTAACGTCTGTTTTTGTCTATTTTATTCGGTCTACATATATACATACAGGCGTTAGCATGTTTTCCATTTGAGCAATTGTGTGATTGCTTGTGAACCCTATCCAACCGAATTTTAGTTCGGTCATGTAATACCGAAGTATTTAATTAATAAATAAAAAGTTTATTTTATTTTATATATATATTAACGCGTTTTATATATACAACAAATATACAAGAGTTTTGAATTGAGTATATAAGCTGAAATTAGATCTATTCATCATGTTAATCCTTTAACTACGCTAATAATTTTACTGGAATGCCGCATCGGAGGCGACACATTTTAATCACTGCGTAAATGTATCATTAAAGTTAATCTTTAAAGAACTTAAATATTCAGTGGTTAATGATGTCTGTGATTGAGTTGAGATTCAAATTGCATTTAACAGAAATTTTCAAAAGTCACTTATAGAAAATTATCGTAGTTAATGAGTACACCAAATTCTTATATAAGTTCGATATTCTCTAATAATTTAAGATACGAAATGGTATATATTCCGAGTGAGGAAGGCCAACTAATCAAATATAAACTGTATTATGTAACTTGACCGGTCACCGTCATGGGTAAAATGGCCTTTATTTAGTTTTGATTGTTGTGTTTCCCATTATATAGCAACGTCTCGGAACGTTACCGAAATAATAAACATAGAAGCATGACCGGCACTACATACTGCGGAACGTGGTGCCAAAGCAATGTACCAGTTCATACACGACATCCTGTGATGTGATGGTACCGTGAATGCAAGCTTGATTTGGTCGATTTTTGCCTCGTTTCATGCTTCATCATATTTTTTTAAATATCCGTTACTAACAAGCGAATGCTGAACAGAAATCGGTAACATAATTTGATATCTAGCGCTATTTACTTAGCGTGTCTAGTTACAAATACAAAAGAATACATTTTTACAACCAAATTATTAGTCGTAGGCTTGGTATAGTAGTTACTGCAAACGCCAGAGAAAATAAGGATTTAAGTCCTGTGAGCAATAAATAAATTTAAAAATATTGTATACAACCGTAGAAAAAAAGTAGCTAAACTCAAAATTAACAAATACGCGTACTTTGTATATAGCAAACAAGTCAAAATGTAAATATATCAATCATTGTTACAAAATTATATTTACATTTAGATTTTTTCTTCTTACATGAAACTAATTCAGGTCTGATGAAGGTCGAATTTAGACCGAAACGTTTTATTTCCAATTTTATTCAACTTCCGGTAAACCACCCTGTATTCTTGAATTTAAAGACTGCAAAAAAATCAGATTAAATTAACGTGATTACTGCTTTCTGCACTGATGTTAAAATAGTTATTCTCTATTTCAAGTTTGGTAAAGTATTTTTTCCTTTAGTTATTGAAATAAATCTGACAGCGAAACATTTTCGCAATGAGGTACATGTTAAATTAAAAATTATATAACTTTTAAACTATTTAATGAAGCATTTTTAAACTTTGAGGTACATCTATAAACTATATATAAAAGATATAACAATATCCTAAGTTTTTGATGGCCTCAAATTTGATATAGACCTTTAGCCCTGGATATGCCTATGGCCAGCATGCTCTATTTATTGCTAATAACGTTCGATTTAACTCTTGGTGGCGTTGTAATTGAAGTGAACTTGATAACGTATCATGCCAAAGAAAACGACCTGCAATTGGTCTTATAAATAGGATATTCTAAAATTGAACCAGTCCTAATCGAGGTTGCGGTCTCGTTAAATTTGTGGATGCTTAGGTTTTCTGAAATATTGGTATACTATATTGGGAACATTAGTCATTTACTTATGGCGGTAAAATAGGGAACAGTACGAGTAATATGAATAAAAGAGTACATTAATTATTGTTTGAAATATGCAAGGAATACAATTTATTTAGTGATTTTTTTCTACCATATTTCTATTTTACTGATTTTCCTTTATTTTTAATATGCACTAACCGTCTATTTATTCATATTACTAAATTAACGAGTGGTGGAAAGCATAATACTAATCACGACCAGCGTGATAGATTAAGTAGATTTTCAAGCATTTCTAAAAATAACCACAGTTCTAAAATTACGTGTTTGGTTTAATTTTGGAATATTTTATAACTGAAGGTTCGTGATTAAAAGAACGTACTGCTCATAGGTTACATTCACAGTATGTTGGTTTTGATTTGCTGCTCTCAATGCAGAACTTTCTTTAATTTCTTGAGTTCTGACATTACTAACTGAAAACTTAGTTTAGCCCGACGTTCGTACTTTTACTGTTACCTTTTTTATTTTCAAATGTAAGGTTTGTTGATTTTATCATTTGATAAGCAATATTTGATTATACTAGTATCAGTAAATCACAAGCAAAGTAATAAATCATACAACAATTAAAATTGAAAATCAATGGAATAGATGACTGGTTTTTTAATTATGGTAAATAATAATCAGGTTTTCAATCAGTAGTTAAAAAATATATAATTACAGTCAACGTTTCGACACCGCTTATGTCTACTTCTTCTCTTATGTATGCTCGTAACGTCGAGCGTAATAATATATTTTTTAACTATTGACTGCAATCTTGATAATTAATTTCCCTAACAATTAAAACAACATTGAAAATAATAGACACAGCAAGCAAAATATAAACAACTACTTGTGCAAAATTGACAGAGTGCTTGTTAGCATATAAATATACTAAACTAACATAAGAACGTATTTTCTGAATAAACATCACTAGAGTCTATTGTAATTTTGATCGCGCATAAAGAAAACTATATCTAATTATTTTGAATAATAAAAGAATAGACTTCAACAAAGTCATATTTAAAATAAGTATTATTATAATTGATTCATTACAGTAGAAAGACTGAGAAAGCTCTAAAAGAAATATAATAATCATGGACATACATTCGTTTAATAATGCATGTACGGATAAATTTGCATTGTATGTAGATATTAGGTACAATCTACTTTTCATTTAAAAAGGCTGAAAGCAGCATCAGATGTAAATAGAGAAAAAGAGCTTGGCATGCTTTTGCCGTCGTGGCTACTCAAAAGACGAGACTAAGTAGAAAACGACAAAGAAGATAATTTTATAAAACATCTGAATAAAAACTCGTTTCATCTTTTTTCTTTGCGTGGCAATGCTGATAAAGTAAACGAACAACATAGAGAGATAGTAAAAACAGTGTAAGAGGGATGGATGGATACATACAACTTCAGGCCAAAAATATAAAAACGATATAGAAAAGGCTGGTATTCGATTTGCCTCTTTTCTACACGAAAAAAAAATGTTAATCTTTTATGCTCAATTTATCAGAGGTAGATAATTTGATTCGTTTCTGTATCAATTAACTCTTTCATTCGTTTTCTCAACTGAGTAAGCAGAGCAGGGCAGAACACTTCCACATCATTTTCATGTTGCATTTACCTAATTAATTAATTATTTATTTACTCAATTGAATAATGTTTAATGTCAACAGTAAATATATGCTCCACAACTGTCGAATATATCATGATTCTCTATTCCAAGCACTCTTTATAAGAGGTAACTTTTGAAGCTTCAAAAAAACGTTGTTTTCTTTGCATTTTTTGATAGTTTAACATCTCAAGAATCATTAAACTAAAAATAAAATAATTTTCGAATATATACGCTGTTCAAATCAATAGTCGGATCCTCCTAACATATATAAGTTAAATCATGTTCCAAATCTTTAAACGCGTTTTTCTCGTAACCATGTTTATAAAATCGGTGCCAAAGATATCTCAGAGACGAGTAAGGCAAACCGCTTTGAAATTGTATATGCCTTATCTTGATATTGTTACCGAGTATTTGACGGATTATTTTTGAAAAATATCAATTTTAAACATATTTTTTTTGCATTTGAAAATCGAAATTTTTACCCAAAAATCAACTGTTTTTTTTTTCCAAAGGCCGTCTTTGGTTCACAATGAATATTTTTAAAAAAGCGTCCGTCAAATACCAGATAGTTTATCATACTTCAAAGGTCTTTTGTCGTTTTTATTTTAGATGAACGTGGAAAGAGAAATCCTTGGTACCGCTAAGCCGTTCCGTCTTGCAGCGCTTCCGGCCGCGGACTATAACTCTGTCATTTGTCGACAAAAATATGAATAAACATCGGCCATGTATAGGCCCTAAACTTTCTTTTACGTAGCCAGTATATTTAGATTTGATATTATATAAATAAAAATATTAAATGTTAAAATTTCAAGAAAATATTTTCATTCATTGTCCAATAAAAGTGTAAAGTTAGTTTATTGTCAGATTTCCAAAGAAAACATACGATATGTAATTCAGATTTTAAATGTTGGATTTTATAGTAGTATAAAGAAAATATTATTATTCATTACATATTATTAAAAATTATTATGGCCGGACATTTTTTAGTTTTCAAATTAACTTTAAACCAGAGAAAATATTTATATATAATATTTTTAATTATTTACTAACCTTTGTAACGCTTTTCCACTAAACTAATTTGTAACACTAACAATAAATGATAAATGTCAAAATATTGGAATATTTAAAACAATTGACATGCATAGTAGATGCGATTTATTATATATAATTTTTCATACCCATGTAACTATGGCAATATAAATAGGATAATAGCAATTTTCTCGTAACTGGTACACTTTTTGAAGAAATGTTTCAAACAAAAGTTGTGCAGAATACTAATATCTTTCAATGTTATTCTAACTATTTTTACTGCAAGTATAGCCGTTTCAGAGATATTGCAGAAATTGCAAAAAAAGTCTTAAGTAAACATGCACTTCCGGTTTGAATATGCTTTTCAAAAATAGGAGGTTTTCGCCCCAGGCATATACAAATCTTAAGTTTAAAGTTTCATAATTTTATCTTCAACGGTGTAGGCTGTAGAGCGCATACACACAGACACACAGACACACAGACACACACACACACACACACAAACAAAGACGTCATTCCAAAAATAGTCAGACTCGATTCAGGGAAGGTCAAAAGGTGCATTTTCGTAAAATTTTCGAGAAATTTTTTTTTCGTGATTACAATACTTACTTATTACTTCGTAAAAGAAAGTAAAAAATCGTGAAAGTAGTTCAAAATATGTTCTTTCGCCCCCCAAAAAGAATAATATCTCTTTTAGTCTCGAAAAAGAAAAAAAACATGAAATTGGCTTATTTTTGGGCCTCAAAAGGTATATGCCCCTATAAGTCAAATCCACTAATTTGATATGAAGATATATTTTTTCATTAGCTTTAATGTTCTAGTAAAGATCTTCAAATTACATGCTATTTAATTCGCCATGCGTAGAGTACAAAAAGGGTTTGTTCAGTTGTGTCTCAACGTTAGAATTGAATAATTTGTTAGACATTTTACTGATTTACATACTAAGTATGTAGCTCGTTAGTTCGCTTGCTGGATGTGAAAACTAACTTTATGACTTGTTCTTTTCTGAAGGTGTAGGTTCCCAACCGTATTTCATCAAATTTATTATTCCAGAGTTATAAAACTCCGAAAACAAGTCGTTTTATTAGTATTATTATTGAATATGCCTAAACAATCTACAAAATATTGTATTCGTTTACTTTAAAAAGAAAAAAATGAATTAGAAAATAAATAAATAATAACTTTGTGTTTGTTTTTAATGTTTATATATTGCTAATATAATAACTAAAGATATCCATATTTTAACGTTATTTGCAGTGTTAAGTTAAGAATGTAGTCAAAGTTTTGCCACATCATATTATAAGTCAATTCTTCTACTGCAATAAAATCAATATAAGTGGTGTTGTTAAAAATAATTCTCGCAATTATTATGGTTTTATGTAGCACAACTTTTACAGTAAATTAGCTGCACATTTTAATTTCTCTAGTTGGCTTGATTGCATACAAATATGTTCATAGAACAAACATGCCATACCGTCTCGCTCCTGGATTCGCCTACCGTATGATCAGATTCAGTTATGCTGAATAGTGAGGGATATTGCGTTGAATATTGATTTGATAAACTAGTTATCGCAAGAGATAGTTGGTTGAAGATATTGATAGTACCAATGTCTCTCCACTACTTTCATTGAATAAGCAGTATTACAGGATTTTAACTAGAGACAACCTGATACATTATGTAATTAGACATGTGAAGTTTCCCCTTGATATAATCAATCGTAATCACTATTTTTATACCAGATAGTATAAGAAATCTTGATAAGTTTTCGGTAAAATTTTCAAATCTCGTAACTAAGTACAATTCAACAAGTTTATTATGGTTTGCTGCACTTGTTTTTTATTACCAAGTGCAATATGATAATTATTGATCTTGTAGTCGCAATTAGAAAATTAATGTTAGACTATTTGGAATCGACAACTATTATAAAATAAATACTGGGCTGCTATAGTTCAGAGCTCCTCCGTTATATTATCATTTGTTTCAATGATAATAATGGATTGTATTTACGTTTAAAAACAACCTTAATTTATATTTGTATTTTATTTTTGTCTTCATACAGGTACACTTAAACTACAATCTTTCGTATGTCTAATCTTATTATTGTAAATATTGTAATTGTGATTCAAATATATGTCCTATTATGAAGAGAAAAAACTTGTACTTAAAATATAAACATTAATTATTATGAATCGGTTCACAGTAAAGCATCTATAAAGAAGTTGCGAAAGACTGGTTATGAATGATAATAAAAGAAACGATAAAAGGGTACTAAATAAAATGAACATGCAAGAAAACAATAAAGTGAGAACACTTAGTTTACAAAATGATTGAAATACTGGGATAATATTCATCACGATTTCGAAGATGGTAAAGTGTGATGCAAAGCAAGCCAAGCAGATACCCATTAATCAAGAATTGATTATTCAATTTTCGAGTACGAATATTGAGAGATTCTATCGTGATTAATTTTACTTCCAAGTTTATAATTTCCAAGAAGAATTTAGTTCAAGCCAATATTATCGAAAGCAACAGACTGGAAAAACGTTTTTGCGTTTTAATCAGGAAAATCTACAACGACTTGCTTAAAGTTTTTCATTTTATAAACAGTGCTTAATAATCATTAATAATTTGTTTGTTTATTGAAGTAATTTGGTGTTAATACTATAACAGGACTAACATAATTTAGGATTTGACATTTAACATCGATTGCACAAAATATATTAAGAAAGAAGTGTTTAATAGGTTAGTGGTATATACTAAATATTGTAATATTCAAGAATATATTTTGTAAAGTATTTAATTTATTTGAAAACTATCAAATTTCTGGTCATAATAATTATTAATGTATAATAGAAAGTATTATTTCTTTGAATATTTAAAATTTGTATTTGTGCCTGCAGGTATCTCGGATTGAAAAATTATTTTACAAAAAGTTCCTCTTTCTTCGCTCTGAATCCAAAAATATATATCTCATATACTAGGATGTTAGTCGTCGCTCGTTAGATCAAAATTTGTCGCTCTTTTCTTGTTTGAAAACCTAACGCCATTAAAAATGTTTAGATACATTTCTAAACTACTACTATAAAATGGATCAAATCCATTTCAATCGACAGCTGTCAAAAATGTCAATCATATTGATGATTATTATACATAGGTATGTATATTGTTTGTATATGGAAATTCGCCATTCGAAACTTTAGGTTTGTTGATTTTTTTCCCAAAATGAAGAAAGTGAGTTTATTATATTACGTTCAGAAAATGGATTCTATTTTTTCAATAATATTACTTTTGCCCGCCAAAGGAATTCGTTTTGCCCGCCCTACTCGAGCAAAACGGATAAAAGCAATTTTTTTAAACGATATTTTTAGTAAACAATGTTAGTTTATGTTTTTTTTTTTGAAATTAATGTAAATAATCTGAAGGAGTTAATATAAATAAATTAAAATTTAGCAATGACATTTTTTTTAAAATTACAGCTAGGATATGCTTAGCATCCCCTAATCTATATCTCCTTGATATTATTTTCTGATTCTATAGAGACAAATAAATAGTTTTTATTATAGATACATAATTTATTATGATTTTGTTTTGCTATTAAAAGATTTCTTTTGATTTCTATTTTTAGTTTCACTACTCGTTGAGATAGGAAGAAAAAGACCACTTGATGCTGCCGGTGTCAGCATCGTGTGAAAAAGAAATACACTCGGATTATGTAAATGTGCGGTTCCCAAATTTGCACAAAAGTCCAAGAGCTAAGGGAGAAATTTATTCGTCCGTTAAGAAACAACATGCGTATAAGGAACGTAAAGAAGAAATAGAAGAAGCAGTCCTTTGCTTGTTTGGCGGCTGGAAAACACGTCGGCCCACTTGCTTGCTGGTCTCAAATGACTTTTATTTTATTAAGGAACACTGTGATTAATATTAATTAGCTTTATGTGGAACAAAGTAGAAATGGTGAGCAACAAAACATTGTTTAGTTTACGGAACGCAGGGTTTTCGTTTAAACATAATAACCTTCTAGATATGAATAATACGTGTGCACTGAGGCGGTTGCTAGTGTTGTTGCTACCGGTGCTACTCGCGGTGTTGTAATAACTACAATGTCTGAAAGAACATCAGTGTGTGCACTTGTTTGCATACCCCTACACGTCTGGTTATACAAGAGTTCCTAGCTTAAAACATATTTCTTTATTTTTAAAATGTATCTTTGTAACTAGTTCAACTGAAATGCATATATAATTTTGATTTTTTTGCAAACATTCAAGCAATAAATCGGTGTTACTTCATGTTAGACTCATTTAATACGTTTGCTGCCATCTACGAAATAATTCGTAGTTATAAATTGTATTTCATTGTCTTGTTACAATTAACCTTGTGGAATAAACTATAAACTAACTCGTACTATTCAATTGATTTTTATATATCTGTCACTTATAATAAAATAAGTATAATATTGAAACGACGCAAAACATTGTTTTTTTTAAATGAAATTTATTTGAACAATTATAACAAATAGTTATTTATGTAACTAGTGTTAAAAGTGTTATTTTATTTTGTGAGTGGCAAGTTTGCGATACGAAGCGAAGCGGATTGGAGCAACCCCACGAATAATATTTATTTTAAAAACATCATAAAAAAATATTAATCGATTCATTTTTTCAAATTGTCCAAATATTTTGTTATAAATTTGTATATGAAAGTTTATATTTGCACATCAATTCGTATATGGAGTACGAATTTTGTATAAAAATTGTAAATATATACAGTATTTCAATCGTTTATTGAAATGTGCGGAATACGTTTTAAAAATGTAATTGTTATATAAGGATCAGCATATCCATCGACGAATAAAACTCCGGATAAGCTATCTGGTAGATAGATTTCTAGTAAATTTCTTATGCTTATGTCAGATAGTTATCTGACACTGATCTAAAGATGAAATTACCGAGCCTAAATGCTCGAAACTCGCTTATAACTATATTAATGAATGTGGTTATTTCAAATTAAGTAGTAGTGTAAAAAATAGAAAGAATATCAATTGCAAACGTCTGTACAAGCGATGGTGTCTGCCTTAGATGATTCTAAAATCAATAAAAATAGAATTCGTTGAGGAATTCCATTGTGAAAATATTAATTTAGGAAAATTAAATGGTAGTGTATTTATTTGTAAAAGATATAAAATAAAGTACGACCGGTTTCGATATTTCATAAAATCATTATCAGGCATGATAGTTGGTGAAGATTAAAAACATGAGTATAAATATACAACCAGAAAAAAAAACCAAAACCAGTTAAAACATTAGCAACCATACTTACAACTTAATAAATATTAATGTTGAAGGTCATGTTGGAACATGCGGAAAATTATTGTGAAATTTAAATTGACATCCAGAATTGTGATATAGCTAAAAATTTATAAAAAAAATTTATAAATCAATTTAAATGATTAAAAGTTAAAATTAAAATCAATGAATCTTCTCATGAAAAGAAAGGCACCTTTAACTATATTTCAAACAAAGCGTACAACGAAGCGGAAAAATATAACCACTTGTAGACAGATAAGAGTCTACGTAATAAAATAATAATAATATCAAATAAAAACAAAGATACTAAAGGAAATAAAAATCCTTTATCAATATGTTTTAATGTGGGGTCCCCAATATATTATTACAAAAAAAAAAACATTGTATCAGTTTATCTAATACTGAAATATTTCTTTACAATTAAATTTTTATATGCATATAACATTTGTTGTTAGAGATATTTTTATCCTTGGTTCATACGTTGTAATAAAATTGCAAAATCAAACAATAGGTGCAATTATTTTCTTGAACCATTGCACGAGTTATACAGTGTTTTTCACAGCTTAAATGCTCGATTTTTTTAGTTGTGTTGTTTTTGTAAGAGAGTTTGTGGTATTTAGTATACTTCCAGTATCGGATTAATTCGGTTCGAAGCCGGATTAGTCACGTATTTGTTAGCGTCCATATAATGTTATGTTAGCTTAGCTTAGACCATGAACTATACTGCACATATACGTATGCTGAATGTATAGACCTACAACTGCATAAAGAGGATTGGAAATTAACAGATGTATTCAGTACCTTGTATGAACGTGTTTCATTTTGTGATGCTTTGCTAGTGGAAACGTTAACATTATGTTGACATTACATACAAACAACATTTTATCTATTTACTTTTGTTTGTTATTCAGTTTGCAATTCTCACTGTAATCATTTAAACTATATTTGAATCGCGTTCTAAATTCTATTATAGTTGAAATACCATAAGATATCTAGCATATATTTCGACATTTAGTGAAACAAATTGTTAGAAAGTTCCATTTTGATACATACATATGTTTGTATTTTTACTTTCTTATATGAATATATGTCATGAAAATGTTTGAACTTGTGAATTTAATGAAAACACATTTTGAGCATCCCTGAATCAAATCTGACTATTTTCAGAATTAATTTTAAACCTAACAAAATATTTATATATACTATTTTTAGTATTTTATTAACTTTTAAAATACACAAAATCGATTTATCACAAATTTTAATAGCAATTCTTTTGTAACTGATGTTTTGAAGGAATCTTTCAAACAAAAATAGAGTAAACATGCATTGCCGGTTCGAATATTCTTTTCAAAAATAAGAGGTTTTTAAGAAATTTAAAAGTACAATATCAATGGTATTGGGTAATTGCATCTGAAGAAATTTATAAAAAAGGACATTAAAAACAAATATTCATCAATGCGGTATAACGTTATTTTAAAAGATATTTAATTTCACAAACATAAACCAAAGTAACTAAAAAAAAAAGCGACAGTGGAGAACAAACAGATTTTATTATAAAATAGACGGCGCATCTCCAAAATATTTGTAAAACAATCTGTTTCAACCGTTAACATAATTCATTACAAAGGAGAATTTAATTCTTCAAAGTAAATGATGAAACAAAGACGGACTGGAAAGAAATACAGCTATGGCAAGCTTAAGACTAAATCGTTTATGCATGGCAGTGTGATTTTCGACGACAATAGAACGGGACAGATATAGAATATAGCGTAATAGATGCAAAAGAACAAGGGCTGTGCCAGAGTTGCATTTCAGTTAACGTACTGTGAACAAGTTCAAAGCTGGGTCATCCGTTTGCAAATGTTCTTATAAATGTATGTATGTAGAAATAGTCGCTGTGGTAGGTACTAGTACCCTGAAGTTCAAAAGATATAGTAAGTAATATATGTAATTGCATATATTTTGTTCTATTTCCATATATACATTAGACAAAAGCATTTAAATAATTGCACTGTCATCAAGAGTTGAGTTCATATTTTTATATATTATAATATATTTGTCGGTTCATTCAACGAAGCAGTTGTATAATTTGACATTATTTTGTAAATTACAATGGCTGTATGGAGAATTAAATCAGATATGAAATTCAATTCTAGGATTACAGATTGTGTATATTAAAGAGTAAATACTGTGATAGTTATACGTAAAACCAGTAACAACCATACCTGTCAGCGGCTTCAGTGAATCATGTTTAAATAGTAAATATTATTTTGCTATACGTATAAGTAGTAAGTAAATTTCACATTCACATTTCTGAAGAAATAATAAATATTATTGTGGAAATAAATGGACAAATATTGGTTCAAATTAGTTTTAATAAATATTATGTAATTATTAGAAGTATTCTGAACATTTCAAGAAAGAAATAAAAACAGAATAGAATATTCGAAGAATCCGAAAAGTTCAACGCCCAACAAAGATTTAAAAAAATTATTGTTCACATTAGACTATGCTTTGTAAGAAATTCTCGTTCATGTTTTGTTTTTCATTTTGCTATTGAAATGTATTATGATTTCCTAATTTACCAATTATATTTTATTTTTATCTTCAATCCAAATCACAGTTAACACAAACAACTCTTAAATATAAATTCAATAGACTTCAAGTGTTCAACGCCCTTATATTATTCTATGAAGTTTGTTCATTAATATCATATAAGATAAGTGCTCAGTTAGGAATGAAAACAATTGTTGTACAATCTCAAATTATTATTATTATTTTTTTTTAATAACCCAAATTTATTTACAATCTGTCATAAGTTCAGACATTCGGTAAAAGTTATAACATAATACATTGGCATGTAGAGGGTGCTATCCTGTGATAGACCTCTTCTTTATCTAAATTAAATTTTATTGTCTATAGGTTGTCTAGAGATAGTTAGTGGTCCCGTTATCCTTTCTTCAATTACGATGCTTGTGGCTTGAAGATGTTCGTGTCGGTATTTATTTAATTCGTAGTGTTTAATTGTTTGTCGAATGATTACCGCAGTACCTCCATGGGCAGTTCCGTCCGGATGTTTAGTGTCATAAATTGCGTAACGTGGTATCTTTAGATGCGTCTTGTTTGTAAAGTGTGTTTCTGAGATTAACATCACATCTATGTTGTGTTCCGTTATGAAACTTTTAACTTCTTGGCTATGCTGTCCAAGACCATTGGCGTTCCAGACAGCGATTTTTAGGAGCTGAGGCATTATTTCATTTTGGCCACGAGAGTGGTGAGGAGATTTAGCATGGTGTCCATGCGCTCCATCAGTTTTACCATCATAACTTCCAGTTTGTCAGAGTTGTAGTTTTGGTTATTTTGGTTGTTGAGAGTTTCCTGGGCCTGTTGGTCCTTTGCTGTGGTCTTTTGAGCGTAGGTGACGCCTGGTTGGACTGAGTTTGCCGTTGCGTTACGAGGTTCTGGGTTTTGTTTCGGTCTAAGGGGGGGAAACTTACGTGTCTGTATTTCTTTAAAGACACTACAGCCTCTGTAATTTGCTGGATGATTTCCTCCGCAATTGGTACACGTTGCGGTAGTATTTTTATCTTTTTTATCGCAATCACCTGTTAGATGGTCACCAGTGCACTTCACGCAGCGAGGCCTAAGGTTGCAAAAGTTTTTTGTGTGGTTGAATCTTTGGCATCTTGTGCATTGAGGTATTTCTCTTTTTTGTCTCGGGGGTTCGAATTTTATCTTTGAGTGCATAAGGTATTTAATATTGTAAATATCTTTATTATTGGTTTTTTGTTGCAATTCAACGTAGAACATAGGTAGTGCAACTTTTGTTACCCTATGTTTAATGTTCCAAATATTTAGTGCATTGTGTCCGTGTGAATGTAGCTCTTTCGTTAGTTCTTCAATGTCCACAGAGTGATGAAGGTCGCGAAGTACCACTTTGAATTTTCTCTCTGATTTTGGTTGGAATGAGTGGAATTCAGTATTTTTTTCTTCGAGTTTTTTAGTGATAGTGCGATAGAAGTTCGAATCGGTCACTTGGATTCGTGCTTGCGAACTACCTATTAATTTTACTACGTAGTTATCTTTAGCATGGAGGTTTAGCAAATCAGTGAGGGGTTTTATGGTTCCTATACCATGTACGAATATTGGTGGTGGTTTGGTGCTTTCGGCACTCTTGTCTTCTTCGATTGTTTCTTCTATATCTAGTTTTTCAAATCTGTTTGAAGTTTCTGGACCATTTAGCCAGTAGTCTGGTAGAGTTTTTGCCTTACATTTCTATTTTCTTCCGGACTGGACCTTTTGTTTTTCCTGGAGTGAATAGTGTTCCAGTTTTCCTCTGGTTGGTTATTTGGCGTTGGCTCTGAGCTCGATTGGGCGTTTAGTGTTGAAGTGGTTTCCTGTTGTTGGTCATAATGGTTAATTGAAGGGGTTGTAGATTGCTCTCTTTGTGTGGGTGTGGGTGGTACTGTATATAAGAAATTGAATTCTTTTCTTTTTAGGGTAGGAGATCTTACTAATTTTGAACTTTTTGAAAAGGCGGGTGAAACTAGGCACTCTTCGGCTTCCATTGCGCTGGTCATTGGTTGTGGTACTTGAGTAGTTGACGTTGATGCTGATGCTTCTTGTGCGATACGTGGTAGCGTGGTGGGCGGTGGTTGGAGTTTTGCTGGTACGATAATTTCTAGATTCTGCAACTCTGGTGGTATTTTTTTCCCTGTAGGTGGAATTACGCTAAATATGCCATTGGCTGTTTGTATTATTTTCGCGACTGTTTTTGGGTCACCTTTCATGGTGACCCAGATACTTGTATAAATATTACACTCGCGGCACAATTAATTTGCTACTCTAGCATAATTAAGCAATACACAGTTGGACTCGCGACACAAATTAAACTATTTGCAATGTAAGCTATACTGGAGTCGAGGAATCGCACGTCTGACTCGCACGAGTGTTCAACATATATTTGAGTCAATTTTGTTTTATTGTTAAAATATTGACAAGCATAGTCGGTATTTCTTAAATATTTATGCAACATAAATGAACAATTTATGACTTTCAGCAGCAATTTTCTTGTAATTAGTACACTTTTTGTATAAATCACACACACAGACTTCATTCCAAAAATAATCAAACTCGATTCAAGGACGTCCGTATTTTTAATTTGTAAAGTAATTAGACTTCTTCATTGATCGCAAAGTCAATTTTGTGGCAGAAATACGTGTTTAATTAATTGGAATAATTAAAACATAAATGATAGTACACTGAACAGTATCTATACGATACGAACCTAAAAACTATATTATTCTAAAGAAAATACCAATACACATTAAAATAAAGACATGGTTAGCACGGTTTCAACACCAATATACCTAGGATTAATTTTATCACACTTGTTCCACGCAATTTTACAACGGACTTGACACAGTTATAAATGTACTTATATAATAACCGTAGCCATACACACGCACATACATTTATTCTAACAAAGGCTAACATATGTGTAAAATATATACATATTTTTAATGTGTACGAGATTTCAAAGTGAAAAACTATGGTATAACAAAAGTGTAATCGCCAGAGTCGGCTCGAGGGGGACGAAAATAGAGACAAACGACTGGAAAGGTATTTAAATGTCAGAAAAGTTAATCCCCCGGTGTTTTGTGTTCTCTCTTTGCTTTTGCTCTGGTTGGTAAGTGTGTGCGACAACGACGAGAACCACAGCGGTAACGAATGGGTTACCGCGACCCCTTCTCATACACATACCAACAACGATACACGCCTCTATATGCACTCATACTATCACTTTTCGAATATGCAGATATAATGCTGGTGGAACAAAAACAAAAATCACATATTATAAAGGTGGATTTTAAAATTAATGTACACATATGTTACTGACGTTTTAATAATATATGTACATATCTCGTTTCATTTAAACAATGGATACCTTGTATTAAGCATTATCGTTTGAAGTTATATCTTATTTTAGTATCAAGTATTAACATATATCGCATAACTTATATATAGTGGCACAATTTAAAACACGACATTTTGTATTTTATAGTTGAATTAATTAAGCAAAGTTATTATATATCTGTAAAGTTAAGAGGTGTCACAAGTGTGCTAATAATATTATCCACCACATGCCGCGAGTGCCATGTTTATTATTTTATAAAACAATCATTGCCTAGTCAATAAAAGCATGCCTGATGAATGTTAGTCTTCAAGTTCTGTCACTTTTAAAGAGGGAGTATAATATGTATTCCGAAAGTGGTGTAATTCAAACTCACATTTAAGTTGCATCAGGATCTACCGTATCTTTGTTTTATATACAAAAATAAATAATAAATCTCGTAATAAATACAAGATTTAATTCTGCAAAACATCTATATAAATATTAAGTTGTTTTAATTTAAATAATTTTTCATTTTTAAGATTCTCTTTACATAATAAGTTTCATTATTTAATGGTAATAGAATTGCAATTAAATTCAAATATCTAAGTGCAATTTAAATATAAATAGTAAGTAATACAAGAAGTACTAACAAATAATGCACTAATCGTAGATTAAAAAAAGTCGTTTAATATTTTATAGTGAGATTAAACAAAATGGTATTTAGTAAATGCAAAATGATTTTATTAAATTTATACTTTAAATTCAATTTATAGCAAAATAGAGCAAACATAATTTCGATTCAAATTAATTCGCTTTGGCGTAATCGCATATTACATAATTGAATTTTGTAATGCATAATACTGACTAAAGTATTTATTAAAAAACTTACGACATCCTAAAATGCATCCAATAATGTACAAGGTCTTTGCACAGCTAAAAAATGATATGTTATGTAGTATTCCACGTTCGATTCATAATAGAATAGAATGTTAACAGAACTATCAACATTAGTAAATAACCAACAGTAAAATAAATATACTTCTCTTATTAGCAGGACGTAATATTTTGCATTTTAATATAAAAAGCTTTAGTTTATGTTACACCAAAAATGTACATTCTTAACTTAATATCACTAAGGCACAATTGCACTACTGTAAGTTAAAACTAAGCTTGCTTTACAATTCAACAAAAACGAATCTTATAACACGAAAAAATTGCCAATACACGATTTGATATTGTTAGTTATTATTTGAAGCTTAAGGTGAACCATCAAGCTCGTTTAGAAAAACATCGTGTCTTACAAATGAAAAAAAAAATACCATTCGATGTGCATTTGCATAAAAAATGCCTGGTAAAAATTTCATTTATTTTGATCTTGTATTAATGGAGGAAAAAAAACTATGAAAAGGTGCCTATTTTGGACACTTTTATTTTTAAAACAAATCATTCGATGTGTTTTTGCATCAAAAATGCATGGTAAACATTTCATTTATTTCTAACTAGAATTATTGGAGATAACAAATTTTAAAAAAACCCCTAAATAGGAATTTTTCATAGTTTTTATTTTTTTTCTCCATTAATACAAGACCAAAATAAATGAAATTTTTACTAGGCATTTTTTATGCAAATACACATCGAATGTTTTTTTTTTTTTTCATTTGCAAGGCATGATGTTTTAGCAAGCTTGTTGGTTCACCTTTTAATTTACAATATTGTAACTACATATTTATATCTCTATTATAAATCAGTAAGTATAGGGTTTTCTCTTAAATGTTCTTATAGTATTAGACTATTGATCTAAATATTTTTTTTAAAATCTTATGTATTTAAATATATGATTTTTTTTAAGTTACGCGTTGACAGCTCTACAGGTGTCAGAAACAGAGCTTATCTAGTGTTTTTTTTTTTACAACGTACGGCTGGCGAAACTTTTTTACAAGCTTTAACAACATTTTGATTAGCGATAGTTTATTCCGTTGTGAATGCCATTTTATCGATATTTGTTGTTAATCTGGTTTTGTTTTATTTATATTTAAAGATTATCGTATTTAGCATTGCTATTTTGTACCAAATTTGACACAAACAGTTCAATATAAAATTGATATTGTAAGTTTGACAGATAATTCAAGTTGTTATACTGGCTTTCCAAGACGCGCATTGGTCTCTTTATATTAAAAATTCTCTTTCTAACGTTACCAAGATGATAAAAAATTAAAAAGAAACAAATGCGAAAAATACGAATTAAATTACAATCGAATAGTAATGTACAGGATTATTTTACATTTAGTGACTGTAGATATCAACCTTATTCTGCAAATCATCGATCAACAGTATTTTTATTTAAATTTACATCGAATACGAACAAGGTGTGCATAAGGGTCACAAAATAATCTAGCAAAACTTTAACGGAAAGCCCACGGTCGGCAGTTATATTAAGTTCGAAAACTGCTGTTCCTGTACTAAAGTCCCTTGAGCGCACATTTCTGTGGTATAATGAAGGCGCATATATATGAAAGAGTGAGACAACGAAAATGTACACCACAAGCGTGGTAATTGGGCGTAAGAAAGGACAATAACAAACACCACCAACTACGAGACATCATAATTCCCTAAAATTTATAACTTCTTCTAATTCAACGGCGTTCGTGCACGTGGTGTGTGCTGCCTGGTAGGATCAAGTTTAATTGTTTGTATTCTGATTGTTTATGGCGCTCAAGGTGCCACCCTGATTAATTACTGAAAGCGAGAAAAAATATTCAACAACGCAACACTCATAAATCAGCTGAACGTTGAGCGAACGGTGCTACGCTTCAGAATAAACGTCAGTGCTTAAGACAGTCGCTTGTCTTCGGAAATCTATGGCTTCAATTTAAATTTCTCTTCATTACGCAAAACTTCTGCACCAAATAAGTATTGTTTCCAATTTTAATTCATTAGGCATGACGTTACTGCCGCAGTACTACCTACGTATTATTTCTATATTGAATTTACCAAATACAAGAAAAGTTCGCTGTTCTTGTATACGCAAATTACAATTTCACTGCTGTGCTACTTCAAAAGTTGGATCTTTGTCAAAATAAAGGATAATTTTATTAAAATGACAGATTTTGGAAGCCAGTCAGCATATTTAATGTTTCTTGTTAGAATTATTTTGTAGAAAAACATTAAATTTAAATACGATACATGTTTTGAGGATAATCTCAATAATGTGAAAATTTCCAATTTTGTTAATAAAATCTAAAAGCATAAGTAGATATGTACACAAACGCATACATTTCACAACGGCAAAGTATATTACTAACTAGCGTCTTATTTCATGAACAAATGAAAATATGGAGTTAATCCATAAAAATTCGTATTTTCCTACGTGACTTCTGCTCGACGTATTACCAAGTAGTGGTTTCTATTATAATAAATTTTATAAACATAAACCACTAGTTTGATTATCGGAAAATATTTTGAAGGTCCGAGAATTTAAAATATATAATTGATAAATGGGTTGCTAATTCAGCTGTTTTACTAGTTCTGTGTAGCGTCGATTATCAATCAAACCATATTGGCAAATATGTATTGTTTTGGACTATCTCTAGCCATGATTTGCATTCATTGGAAATTAAAACATATTAACGAAACAATAACGCGAATGAAAACGAATAAAACAGATTGGAAACAGAACAATAAACATGCATTTTCGGTTAGAACATTGTTTTCAAAAATAAGGGATTTTCTTCCGAGGAGTACACAAATCTTATAAATTTAAAATTTCATTTTCAATTTAATATTTCATATTTGTACGTTCAACAATTTTATATCTAAAGCATACTCACAAATAGACAATCAGACACAACAAACAGATGCACAGACTAATACACAGACTGACATTGAGAAAATAATTATGAAGGACTCAGGGATGCTCAAAATTGATATTTCAGTTAAAAATTCGATCACAATACTTATATATAAATAAGAAATTTAAGAATTCCTGTAGCAATTTTCTTGCAACTGGTACTCTTTTTGACGAAAAATTTCAAACAAAAGTTGTGCGAAATATAAATATCTTTCATTTTAATAGTAACTATATTTACTGTAAATTTATCCGTTTTGGAGATACTACAGAAGCCACAAAAAAAAAACCTAGAGTAACATGCACTTCTGCTTAAGTATGATGAATATTATAAAAAATATTCTTCTATTTTAATAAATATGAAAGTAAAGTTTTTAGCTCGCCCTACGTAGTATAGAACAGCGTAAGTGTTTGTTTTCATAATTTGTCTGTAACATTCTCGGATTGAAAATGTTCCTTCCTTTGATTAATATTCCAATTTTTTTACAAAATTGTTAGTCTTTTGTTAATTTTAGGTTTACCATAACGAACATTTTGATAAATATTGATATGGAACGGTAACATAATCAATGTAACAAAAGTTGTCCAATCTTGCTCAAAAGTTTTATCTGTACAATTAATTTGTTAATATATGTTCGTGAATAAATTTTAGTGTTCTTTATAATCTTAATAAACAATTTGCAACATGATTACTTATGATTTATTTTCATTGTCGCATTTTAATCTCCAGTGCTTGCCAGTCGTGTTTTACTCTATCTTCTTTAAAATAGCAATTTTAAGTTATAGACAGACAAATTATCAGGAATAATTTAAAATAAGTTTTCAATGAAGATTTATATTTGCGGCAAAATGTTCTCATTGTACATTTTAACCGTTTTAGTTCAACTCTCTGACCACTGGAATTTGATTATTTATCAAATAACATTGTAATAAAACCACCGAGATATGATTAAATTTTATTTATTTAATTAAGTTTTTAACTGCTACAGTTATATTTTCACGTTACTTACTCATACAAAAGAGTGATTGTATACGATTTTTTGTCTCTATTATTCGTAGAATTTTTCTATTCAGAGAATATTACGGACGCACAACCGAATACTGAAGCTCTTCCTTCCTATCGTACCATAAGGTAAAAAGATTACATATTTTCAGAAAACTTCAGATCAAACGATATTGTTGTATATTTCTAGACAGTTCTCAGACATATTGAAAACTATATGATACACATGTTGACATGTTATTTTACAATGCTTTCGACTAACATTTCAAATAATCTACACAAATAAAAATGCAGTGCATTTTATATTATAACAGAAACTTTGTGTGAAGCACAATAAATAGGTAGTATGGTTAAACTGTTCATCGCGAAATAGGTATATGTGCATTATGTACTCAAAGCAGGATACTTGTAAGTACTCTTCTTGATTAGACAAAGTGAACTAACATAATATCTTCTGAATTACTATGTATGTATGTAATAACTAATCAATAGCCATATATGCCGTGTAACTATCTAATTATCGCTATAGTTTGTAACAAGATATGTGTCTAACGAAACTGATTGAATAGTAAGTTGGTTGTTGTTCTTCAAAAACAATACATGCAGATGTATGATGTGTGTACGCTTTGATGAAATGTTAGTTCACAACGGTATCAAGTTAACTTTGCAACATTCCGTTTTACTATACTAAAAGATTACCTCAAGTCAATCGTGAAACTTGACTTTGTCCAAAGTCGAAGAATGTTTTATTACGCTTTAGGTTTAGTTAAGCGATTTACACTTACAAAGGGCATGCGCTTGTATTTCATTGATTTTACACACGAAGCAAAACAATGTTATTCATAATTTATATACTGCTAAATAAATATATAGAGCAGAATATAAAAATACCAGGCATCTTACCGAGATTGTTTATATTTATACTACAAATCTCAATGGCACTTTGAAAGAAAAAGAGAAAAAGAATAATCATAATAGGCCTAAAAACGTCCGATCATATAATAATTTCTAATATAACGTAATGAATCAAAATATTATCTTGAAATTTAATAATTTTTATGTTAATATCTTTATCTATCTAAAACATCTGCAGTGTATTGCACTGGATTTTCGTATTAGGTATATATTAATATCCCTTCTATCTAAACAAAATATGCCTAATACGTATAAGAAAGTCCAGTGCAATACACTGCAGATGTTTTAATCAATGAGTCACAGATGTCAAAATTAAGTTTATTATTAACTTATTTTATGCAGTTTCTACATATTTTTGTGTAAAAATATTGATAAATAAACTCACACCAAGCAAAAAGGTCATAGCAAATAAACAGACCAATTTTTTTAATTTATTTGTTTATCATCATGGCGAGTTCTTTGATGATTTAGAACGTCTATGTAATCAGATAACTACAAAATGAGCTTGGTCGGTTTGGCGAATGGTGCAAAGGAACGATATGAATCATAAAGTAGATAAATGTCAACTAGAGATATTTACACGAAGAAAGACTGCAATTATAAACTGAACAATTATAAGCTTAATGAGGTAATAAAAACATCGGCCATGTATTGGCCCTAAACTTTCTTTACGTAGTCAGTATATTTTGATTTGATAGTATATAAATTAAAATATAAAATGTTTAAATTTAAAAGAAAATATTTTCATTCATTATGCCCAGTCAAATTGTAAAGTTAGATTATTGTCAGATTTCTAAAAAAACATATGTATTTTAGATTTAAAATGTTCGATTCTATAGTAATATACAGAAAATATAATTATTCATTACATATTATTAAAAATTATTATGGCTGGACATTTTTTAGTTTTCAAATGAACTTTAAACCTTACAAAATATTTTCATATAATATTTTAAATTATTTACTAACCTTTGTAACGTTTTTCACTAAACTTATTGTGACACTGACAATAAATGTTAAATGCCAAAATATTTGAATATTTAAAACAATTGACATGCATAGTAGATGCGATTTATTATATATAATTTCCCATACCTACGTAACTATGGCAATATCAATAAGATAAAATGATGTAACTGGTACTTTTTTGAAGAAATGTTTCAAACAAAAGTTGTGCAGAATACTAATATCTTTCAATGTTATTCTAACAATTTTTACTGCAAGTATAGCCGTTTCGGAGATATTGCAGAAATTGCAAAAAAGCTTAAGTATACATGCACTTCCGGTATGAATATGCTTTTCAAAAATAGGAGGTTTTTTCATAATTATATCTTCAACAGTGTAGGCTGTAGAACGCATACACACACACACACACACACACAGAGACACACAGACACACACACAGACGTCATTCCAAAAATAGTCAGATTCGATTCAGGGAAGGTCAAAAGGTGTATTTCCGTTAAAATTTCGAGTTTTTTTTTTCGTGATTACAATACTTATTACTTCGTAAATGAAAGTAAAAACTATGACAGTTTACAAAATATTTTAAATATGACAATTTCAACAGAAAAAAAACGATTTTTGTCTCGTATATTAATCAATGGAAATATTAAATGTGAGATCTACAAATATTATTGTTATTTTTCCTAGCCTTACCGGATCTAATCTGTACTCGTCATATACAAAAAGTAGACGTTTAACTAATAAAAATAGCTTTATACTTAATTTTGATAATTTCATGGGCATCGTTGAAGGGCGGACGTTAACTATGCATAATTACTTAATAGTTTATATTTGTTGCGATTTTCATTTATTAATGCATCTTGTTGCCTTATGCATAAACAAAAATTAACCCTAATCGTAGATTAAATAAATTTCTTTAATGTTTTATGGCGCTAAATTTGATATTTTAGTAACAATATAAATAAAATTTAATCCATTCCATTTATACTTAGAATTACATTTTTTTGCAAAATAAAACAAAAATAATTTCCAATTAAAATTAATTCTTGTTGGTGTCATTGGGCATTATTTATTTTATTTTGTATTGTAGCTTATGACTCATAAGTCGATTATTTTTGCTTTTTTAACATGCTTTCATTATTTGTATTTAGTATTTATTATATGTATTGCTCCAAACAAACTTGCAATTGAAATGTATTGGGTGTTATCCGATGATAATAATAATAAATAAATATTTACCAAACCTGATACTATGTGTGTACATACATCGGCTAAAGTGCTTATTTTTCGACTGCATACATTTATCGTTACAGTTAAGCAAAATACTTTAGTAATAATATTTTCGGTAAAAAAGTAATCTGTTAAATGGTTCCTTATGCAAATACATAGTTTTCTATAGCAAAATTTGTTTATATAAAAAAATAGCTTTTATTAACATTTTATCATTAAATCATTTATTTCATAAGTATCAGTTTGGGTACATTTACTTAAAAATAAAGCCAATTTAGACGTATTGGAAGGGCTTACGTATAAGTACAACTGTAGAAGGCAATTTATTAACCAATTTTTCCTGTGCTTTTGAACGCTTTCATGTTAATCTAGGGTTATCAAATACAAATTTCAATCTAAATTGAAAATTATTAAAAACATATTTGACACATTTTTGAGAAATGAATGACACAATTCATATAAATATTATTTACAAAATCGAATACGAAGTGTAGAGCTTTAATATTAATTTAATTATTAACTAATTAGTTAATGTTGTTTCTACATGTCGCTTCTTTACCTACTAGAGTGTTTATAGTATTTGTATATGAGAGTTATACGGGTACCGTATTACAAATACAGAATTTGACAAGTTTAATAAAATAACTCATGCGAACATACAAATATTGGTATCAAAATAAAGCACCGAATTTAGAAGGTCAAAAAAAGCATGGTTACGTTAAGACATTGTGTACCGTAGGCAAATTTTTTATTCAATAATGGGATGGGCCTTTCACTCATACAGTAGCTAGATCGATCGTTAGGCTTGTCGACGTGAAAATATCTGGCGCCACAGGCGTATTTTATTTTTGGGAAGGAATCTTATCTCCTATAAGACGACGCAAATTTTAAATAGAAGCTGTGTTGATATTCAAAACTAAACACTCGTATGCGGTTTTCTACTTGGAACAATAATACGACCTGCATTTAATTGATATTCCATTTATAATTGGTGCAAATAACTTTAGGGAGTATGTACAGAAGTAGCT
This sequence comes from Nebria ingens riversi, assembly GCA_018344505.1. Taxonomy (NCBI): domain Eukaryota; kingdom Metazoa; phylum Arthropoda; class Insecta; order Coleoptera; family Carabidae; genus Nebria; species Nebria ingens. The sequence continues at coordinate 58,434 of JADQWA010001371.1, forward strand.
ATTACGCGTCATTTATTAAATTAAAATCTATTATGGCTGACCATACCGAGAAAAACGTTTTTTGCATTTAATAATATTCGTTTATAAATTATAACGAATGAATAACTTATTTGAATATGACGAAACTAACGTAATTTCAATGTAAACTAATAATTTGTTTGTATTTTGTAAATAAACATTATATTATTATTGAAGTCCAAAATAATGTAATAGTATATTTAATAATTAATAGATTTAATATATCTGTTTATGCATACCTTTTCTTGTGGTTGCTTTAGTTAGTAAATTAATATAAATAAAATAAAAAATAGTTGCACTGATTTTATATTTTATTTACTCTATTGGGTTAATTAATAATTTTCTTATTTTATAGTATAATACTAGAGGTAGATCGTTTTACAAGTAATATGCTTATTATTAGGTGAACCTTTACGTGCCTATATTAAGATACAATAGTAGCTATAACATTAAAAATATTAATAATAATCGAATTTATGTTAATCAAGTATTTTATGAGAGAATTTTTATAACTTAAAAGGGAATCACCAAATAAATCAATATTAATAATAATATCGTTATAATTTTTACACAATTGATTGATGGGTGCTCTTAGTGAAAGGCGGAAAGATGAAATATGGTTGTGTATCTAATATTTATGCATGGTATATTAAATGGAAAACGTTCCAAATTTGAAGAGTCATTTATGTAATTATTTATTAATTTATAAGAATACATAGCTAATTGTAAAAAAGATAAAAATTGATCTATAGCATTAGCATAATTAGATTCATTGCATTTAATTGTAGCATTAGTAGAATTTATAACTTTAAATATTGTCATTAATAAAAAGATTTAACAACAATGCACTCAAGTACGAGGCTTGATATACTCCAGAGGCAGCAAACTATGCAGTAGAAGAGAAATGATTTAAGTGAGCAAATTGTTTACGAGAAGATATGACGAAATTTAATATTAAAGAGCTATCGAGAAATTAAAGTTGTGTTTAAGTTTAGTGATAAGGGTAAGGTGCTCAACTTTGTCAAACGCGAAGTCTGTATATAAATTACATCGCCTTGCTTATTTTTGTAGGCGTGAGTAAAATCCATGAGATTAGTTGTAGTAGAATTTTTAATATTTGATAAAATAGTAATGAGTCTATAAGTAGATATCACTTTTAAAATTTTTTTTTATTGAAACCGTGCAACCCAGTTGTGGAGGGATAATAAGTGGTTGAAAATCTAAAACGTCTTTTTCCACAACGTTCTAAAGAATTCTTATTCAAATTCGCGACCGGTTTCGACCAATAAGTTGGCCATTTTCAAGCTACCGGGCAGAACAGTGTTTTTGTAAACTAGCTGAGTTATACATATAGTCAATTGTTGTACTAGTCATTCTGTGATACCTATTTTTTGTTTTATCTATTTATTTATTTATTAATATTTTTTAACAATTGACTATATGTATAACTCAGCTAGTTTACAAAAACACTGTTCTGCCCGGTAGCTTGAAAATGGCCACTTATTGGTCGAAACCGGTCGCGAATTTTAATAAAAATTCTTTGAACGTTGTGGAAAAAAGACGTTTTAGATTTTCAACCACCTATAACTTTTTTGTCACCCGATTTTAATTTTGGACAAATGTAAGTTATTTTGAGCATGTTAGGAAAAGAGAGAGAATAAAATATGTAAAGGTATCACAAATATGTCCTTGTATCCATTGATTATTCCGGATCAGGATTACGAGATGGTTTTAAATTGTTGTCAGGTATGGAATAAACAGTGGAAAAGCAATCTGCAGAATCTTGTACAATATCAGATGTAGTGAGGAATGAATTATTGATATTTGCATATCACCAGGTAGGCAAGCAGACTTATTAATGGTGTTAAAATAGGGTGGGACATCTGTTGGTGTATTTTTGAAGTGCGTTTTATTTCGACAGTTTGCAACACTGACGCGCATGACATTGATGTGTATGTAGTATCAAATCTCCGCTATGAGAAATAGATCGTTTTACGTTTGAACAATGTCAGGTGCGTCAGTGTTGCCAGCTGTCGAAAAACACGCATTTCAAAAGAATCCAACAGATGGCCCACCCAATATAAGACTATAATTGCTCGAGTCATTTTGAATAATATTTTCAACATTTGCAATTTATATTTTATAGAAAGATTTTATATATTTTGTTTCTTGGTTCTAAGTTGTTTAAATTCTTCATTATATATGAAACTTTTAATATGTTTGAAAAGTGTACGATTTTTATTCTTTGATTTTATTTTAGATATTACTTCCTTCGTAAACCAAGGTAGGTTATGCTTTTTTCCTGATCAATAAAGGAACACATTTATGAATAACTGTAGAAAGAATATAATAAAACTTATTGGATGCAGAGCAACATCAGCATAATAGTTAAGAAACATCAAATCAATTTCGAAGTCACAAAACTAAAATTAAATATACATTTATTATTAATGTACGAATTATGACTTTTGCTATGGTGATAAGAACATCATTATTTTGTACTATTATTATTAGTATATAATGCATAAAATTACTTTAAAACGTTTACACGTGCATCTACCTTATTGTTGAAAAATAGAGAGGAGGGTGATGTCAATCTTCTTTAGTTAAATAATTAGAGGAATGACTAATAGAGCAATTTTTATTAGATAATACAAGTTAATGATTAACAAAATAACGGACAGGGTTACATTTTATTGCATTAATTATGACAGAAAAATAATCAAAGTGCACTAAAATATTCCATAAATTGAATAATATTGCATTATCACAGTTAGTGTCGTAAAGACCATCTCCTAATAAATAAACAGTCTAATAGCTATTAGGAGAATAAATTATTTATTAAATCAATATTTATTTTCTTTATCTTAATTACAATTTATTCCCAGACCAGATATTAGGTGCGTTATAAATGTTATTATAATAATAATAATATACATAGAATGGTAATAATAAGAATGAAATGGGGGACATGAAATATGACAGATATTTACATACAAAGCTTGAGGTTGATTTAGTTTAAAGTGTCAGTTTCAAAATAGGAGAGATGCCAGCAAAGAGCGCTAGAGCGACAATAATAATGATAAAATAGAGTAAAATAAGATGTTAATTGATGTGTGAATAAAATTCAGTTATATTATTGAAAATAAATAAACTAATTCAATATGTTTCTAACAGAAAAATAAAGCGCATAATTAAATTACAATACAATTTAATGGCGCAAGTGGCATCAAAAATATTACGTTTAAAATACGACGGTATAAAAAGAGACATCGACATTAAAATATCTAAAAATTAATTGGAAATTATTTATTGGAAGTTATAAGCAGTTTTAAAAAGGTTTTCCAATAAGTATTTACTATGCTTATTTACACGCATACTATGTATGTATTTAATATCTATTTACTGTACAAATTGGTCTTTTTTATTTTAAATTCAAGTATTTTTTCTTTGTTGTATCGTTATTAACAGCTTCAAACAGCTAATAAATTAATTTATTACGAAAATAATATTTATTAGTAGATGAATATATAAAAAAATATTTAATAGCCGAATAAATTTATTAGGAGGTGGATATCTCGGCCTTTATTCGGTATAAGTTATCAATAGATAATCCCGATCAGAAGAAAAGGTTTTTATTCACTAAGCGGGATATATGTATATATGCATGTATGTTAACGGTTATATTCAACAAAATACACACGTCCGAAATCCCACGTGAGCCACTCTGTGACTAAGAGAGAGAGAAAGGAACAGGTAGAGTAGGCGAACCAACCGGATTTTCCATGATTTACACACAAAGTTCGACTATTAAATTTAATTCAAAACGTCTAACTTACAAATCATATATATATATGTGAGAGAGTGTTTATCCTTATACTCTACATAGATATGAGGATGTGTGCATGTATGATTATATATGTGGGGAAAAGTTAGACGCAATATCATTGGTTGGAAGAGAAATCGGGCGCGCTCGATGACAAGGGAAGAACTGTAGAAGTGATGTTCGTAAAAAACTATAGACTCGTTGGTCCACTAACCCTCCGACTCACATCACGTCTTATATGAAAACTTGTCCCATTATATAAAGCAACCAGCGAATATAATACTATAAACTGCTTGCTAGACTCAAAGCGCATATGAAGATATTTAAAGTGTCACCGATAAAGTATTTAAGAGCATTGATATGAATACGAATAGTTTCACGGCGTATAATAACCATAATACTATGGTTGAATTTAAAATTAAAATATTACAAGCATTAATAATTTTGAGTAACAAAATAGAATTTTCGATAAATTGTAATCACATTTTAAAAATGTTTAAACTAATTTACATCAAATATTTATTATTATAGTGCCAAAGCAGACATGTATTTACTAGATTAAATGATTTTTAAATTGCATTTGATTTAAAATACTTGTTATGAGTGAAATGATTTTTCTTTTACTTTAATCATACACCGGGCATTATGTAGCGACCGTGATGATGGTGTAACTGTTTGGTGGTATGACTGTTCCTGCTTTAGCTTGGGCAGATGGTCTTGTGATTTTCGGTGAATCAAAAGAGCAACTGCGTAGAACGATACTGAATATAAATTGAATAGGAAAAAATGTGAAACTTGAACTGAATATAGGTAAATCAAAAGTTATGGTGTTTGAAAAGAATGACTGCAAGACAGTGTGTAATATTGTGGTATATGGACATCGACTAGAGCAAGTGAAACAGTTTGTTTATTTTTTAGCGATGAATGGAAAGTATGATTGCGAGATTGACAGAAGGGTGTCTGCTGGTTGTAAGGTTTTAGGGGCTTTAGGAATGTTTTCAAGAAATTTTAACATTGCTAAGGAGCAAGGTTATGCGTGTAAAATGGTGTACTTGTGCTATCGTTGATGTTTGGAAGTGAATACTGGGTTTGGCAAACCAAGCATAAAAAGCACGTGACTGCTGCGGAAATAAAAAATTTAAGAGGCATTTGTGGTGTATCTAAGAGAGACAGCAAGAAAAATACATGGGTGCATAAGTAGTGCAATATTGTAAAAAATATCGTACGTAGAATAGATGAGAGCCAATTGAGATGGAATGGTCATGTTGAAAGAATGTCGAATGAAAGATTAACAAAAAATATTTCCGTGAGCGAGATGAATGATGTCCTCGGAATAAGTGGATAAATATGATATAGATTGAGTTGCGCGAAAGAAAAGTTGGGGAGCAAACGGAATAGAAGAACATGTATGAAGAATTTAATTAATTAGAATGAAGTAAAAGAAGTTTTTTAAGGATAGAGTTCAATGGCAAAAGTTTGTCAAAATGTGAATGGATGTTAAGGGTTTTCTGCCACTCCATTTGATAGGCATAGGTATGAGGTTATATATGTATGTATAGAATAAAAAAGTACTCGGCGTATAATAAACATAATACTATGGTTGCATAGGTGTTTAATGATTAAAATAAAATATTACATGCATTAATAATTTTGAGTAAAAAAAATGCAATTTTCGATAAATGGAATCACATTTTAAAAATGTTAATATAGATTTACACCAAATACTTATAATTATTGCCCCAAAACAAACATCTATGTACTAGATATATGATTTTTAAAATGCATTTAATTTCAAATACTATAATTTATGAGTGAAATGATTTAGAAAGGAGCGTTTTCTTTATATATACATATATGTTTAAACAGCGTATTGCTTCTTTTAACGTGAAACACGACCTTAATGTTATGGAAGGAGCATTTATAGAAACAATGGTATTTGAAGATGTAATATATATCTAAATATTGTGTTACACTGAGGGAAATCTGATATTATTGTCGCCATATCGACTATTTGCTTAATTTCTGTTCCAATTTCTTACGTAAGTGCTATTATTATTATGACAGAATTTTAGAATGCCTGAATTTGCGTAAGTTGTCCAAATAATATAACTATAGAAACAAAGAAAACATAGTGAATTTTTGATAGGTTGTAGGTTAGATTTCTATAAATATTGATTAAAAATATAAGTTAAAATATTTGTTATACTATTATACTAGTATTTGATGTGCTGGTGTCTTATTTTATCATAATTATAGATTCCCGCACACTGGTGTTATTATTATTGATTCTTCCAATAACAAAATTTTATAAAGCCCATATTAGTCATGCCTGAAATCATATCAGTTTTTAACGACGCGTAAACTCAAAATTAGCATTAAAAATTGCAGTTAAAATAATACAATACTTATTTAATAGAATCGTTATTTTGACGAACTGTTGTGATTGTTATATCTATTTATTTTAAATACTGATTTATATGCCGCTATTTAATTTAATTCTTGAAAATGTACGTGTCTACACCAATTAAATTTTATCGATGCGTTGCAATATTTATTTGAACCTCATTTATCTGTAGAAATTTGATTATATTTTTATGCAAATAATAACAAAAATCTAACAATTAACATTACTTGAACGAAAATAAAAAACATGGGCCATGTGTTGGCCCTAAACTTTCTTTTACGTAGTCAGTATATTTTGATTTAACATGGCCGATGTTTTTAAATTGATTTCTGCATAACTAATTTAGTAAATAACCTATATTTTGGGCGGTTATTTATAAATGCAACATCCGCTTAAATGCAATTCAATTAACAATTTTAGTCTTTAAATGAAGATACTACACAATTATGTAAATGTAATTAAGCATATATTCAGATGTTTTATAATTTAATGAAGCCAAATAACCGATATATTTGAAATGAAACTGTGTTTTTCATCATTTTTTATTTAATGTATGAGCTTTTAATAGTTCTTCTGAGGCACAAAAGAAAATTACTAAGAAGAACAAAAATTCGAAAAACCAACATTTTATTTTGATGACATCTAAATGTTTTAATCATTTAAGTAAAATCTGGATATTTGTTTTTCTAAGATTTCTATTTCTATTATTATTTGTATAATTTAATGTAAATTATATATTTTATTATACATAACATGTTGAACATATATTAAGATTATACGACTGTGCAAGTTAATAAAAAGTATTTTTTTTATTCCGCTATATTATTTTTAATGTATGCATTCCTTGCTGCTCTTCCTAAATGTAGAACATCATTTCCATTGTTAGGTTCAAAAACAATAGGCGGATTTGGTATCTGTACAATACAGAATTAATATTATTTTATAAACAAAATAAAATAAATTTTGATTGTTAAGATAACTCAGCATATCAAATTATAAAACATAACTATATTTAAAAATCATTAATGTCGCTATACTTATATGTCATGTTCTTCTTCTAAAACCACTCCAATGAACATAATTTGTTGAATATTATTCTAATTAATTGTGTATAAAATGAATTTGAACCTTTACAGTCAAGCGAACTGTCACAGTAAATGTTTACGATATATTGTAGATAGTTACGAGAAACCGTAAGGTACAGAAACGCACAGAATTGCACTCTGAACCGTAACGTTTTACAAGTCATGCAGTTTTGCGTACGATAGTGCACAGAATTGCAGCATTATTCTTGTTAGGTTTTGAGAATAATCCAGAAATTAACGAAATACGAAATATAATATTTCGTTTTTCGTTACTTACTGAACTATTCTGCTAAGTGTTACAAATGCTTACATTATTATTCATAAAAAGTGAAATTGGTTAAGTGAAAGCTCAATCTGATAATTTGCCAAAAGTAGAGTAGAAATGAGAGTATATAAATCATTTTCTCCATAGCAAAAACTAACCATTTTCTTAATCGAATATAAGACCAGCTTAAAAATTGCGTTCAAATAAGAAATGAGCTCTAAATATTATTGTAAACTTAGCAATAGTTATGTTGTTGAAGAACTAGTGTATTAAGATTGTATTTATTTGTGATTTATAAAATCCATAAATAATTAACGACAAAAGATTAATTATCATTTTATATTATGTGATTTGTTTCACGTACTTATATTATGGCTGGCGGGTAATCATAGCGAACGAGATAGCAATACAAAAATAAAATGGGTGAGAGTGCAAACGAGTTGGCCTGCGAGAAATGATGGCAAAAAAAATAAGTAATTTAATTCTACTCACACTGTGCCAACATTTTGGTTGGCCCGATAAGCCGTACACATTGGCATTATCGAGTTATTTATTCGGCGGTAAATCTACGTGCACAGAATCGCGGCTTATTTAGCACCTAAACCATGCCGTTTCACCATTCTCTAACTCTGTAACACACCGCACTTCACTAGACATTCATATACTTTACATACACAGCGTCCACGTCATGTGCATGCTCTGTATGTGATGTAACATCTTGCCAACAATCATAAATTTAGACTATATTTTTCAAAAACTGGGTTGCATTCAAGCAATATTTTTAAATAGAATAATATCAGACTCTGAAGAATACAAAGCATAGATATTAAAAAAAAACATCTGTAGTATCTTTCAATGGATATTCTCATACGTACATAACGTCATGCCTATTCCCATCATATGGGGTGGCAGAACACATCTTGACAATCTTTCGCCATTCAACTCTTCTTCTTTCGTTTCATTCGGATTCATCAGATTTTTCATATATGCTCTTTTATTCCGCTTGCTCACAACTTTCCTTTTGCGCGACTCATTCACAATCATATTCATCCACTTATTCCGAGGACGACCCGGATCCTCACACCATTCATCTCGCCTACCTCGTTTATCTCTCAGCTATTCTACGTACGACATTTTAACAATATCGCACTACTCATACACCCACGTATTTCTTTTTCTGTCTGTCTTTAATTCATCACAAATACCTCTTAAACATTTCATTTCCACAGCAGTCACGCACATTTATGTTTGGTTTGCCAAACCCAACATCCACTTCCATACATCAACGATGGCACAAGTACACCATTGTACACGCATAACCTTGCATCCTTAGAAATGTTAAAAAAAATGCAAACATTCCTAAAGCCCCTAAAATTTTACAACCAGCAGACACTCTTCTCTCAATCTTAATTTTAACTATTTTTACTGTAAGTACAGCTATATTGTAGATATTGCAAAAGTCGCAAAATATGAATAAGGTAAACATACACTTCAGCTTAGAATATTCTTTTCAAAAATAGGTTTTCTTGTCAGCTATATACAAATCTTAAGTGTAAAAATTCTTAAATCTTTTATTCGTCATAACTTGACTACCTTTATGATTAGCTTGCGCCATTGTGTTTTGTATTCAATATACTTATCTACAAATTATCGGTATTCTTATATTGTATCATAATGGAGGTAAACATAATCATAAATGAAACAAATGCTCCTAAAGCCGTTCCTTTAATATTATTTTCCTTTTTGTTTGGAACGGATGTACGTACATTCATATAAATAAAATAATTTTATTCTGCTTACTAAAAGATTAATCAAATTTGAGTTCTGCAGTATTGGCCACATTCGTAGTTTATTATTGACAAGTATTTATAGTTTCAAATAATATAAGTAATTGACTCATTACATATGTGGATTAATTGAAATTTTTCCATTACAAAATCGAGAATATAATATAACATATTCTACCAAGTTTATTATAAAAGAGGTGTAAATTTAAAAATGTTGCTTGAAAATAAATACAAAATGTCACATACAGTGCGGTAAAAATAAAAACACAAAAATAAAATAAAAATAGAGACACGAAATTTGTTAATTCAAGTAACTTATTTATGTCAGAAGGTCTGAGTGGTCTGTTGGCTAGTTTCTATATACGAGTGCTAGTGGCGTCCTCTTTTTAAAAGAATGTTTTTATTTCTTCTTTTTCATTCCTTTCTGTTGCGTTAGCGCGAACAGACAAAAGGATTTTTTGGTCGTTATAGTGGCTTTACTGTCCTCGACAGTTTAGCTCATTGTTCCGAATGGTAATATTTTGTTTTAGAGAATTTAAAATCTATTTGAGTTTTCAACATGTTTCACGTTCAGAACAAATTTAAAATATTTTTGCTTGTAAAACAAACGAATTAACTCATCTTGATCACAAGAATCAAAATAAATCAAGATGAATTAAACTAAATCAATCTTGAATGACATATATTACATAAATATGGTATTTAACGACTGGATTAAAGAGTAATAATTGGTGGGATGCAGTCTTGGTATATTAATTTATTTAATTAAACTCAACGTTTCATTATCGCCACTGTCATCAAAAGTTAAGCCAGGCTTTTGAAAAACATTTATGTAGAAACATGGAATCATAATTAAACTAAAATAAATAATTAAAATTGAAAACTTTATTTATAACAGCTAGTTATATAATTTTTTAATAATATAACTAATAGCTGTGATAAATAAAGTGATCAAATTATTTATTTTGTTTCTCTGAAAAAACCTAACTAACTAATCTTCTCATGAAGACATAGGCGTTTAATTAAATAAATTAATATAGCGAAACTGCAACCCGACCAATTATTGCTCCTTAATAATATTCAAATAATTTTGCTGAATTGAATAGTATTTAGTGATGGATTCCAAGAAAATATCCACAGAGGAAACTTTTGACTACCAGAAATTCGCTAAGTTTATAAAATAATAAATCCTTGAAGAAATCAAATCATGGTGATTCATGTTTCGTATTACTTATAAGCTTAGATGCTAATTGCATTGCTTGGAGTGAAACTAATCAAACCGATATTATTAAAAGTTAATGCTAGTTTTGGTACAAGTATTGATTTATTTGAATTTAATTATTCTGGAAATTTAAATATTTAAGAGGTAAGTTTTAAAAAAAATTTAGCTCTTCAGAAATGTTCTGTTAGAAAAAACAAGTAATATTATTAGTAATATTATATAATTCAGTCATATGTAATAAATATGTAAATTTTATATCACTTTTATTGTAAAATTGCCCTAAAATAAATTATATAAAATTCCTGAAATATTACCGTAAGAATAGCCACTTGATATATTTATAGATATTTATAATTTTTCTTGGTATAATACCAGGAAATGTAATAAATAACAAAGTATACTCACAATGTGCTTGTTTAATTCAAATTTATTCATAAGCATTAACATTTTTCAAAAGATGCGTTATTACAATTTTGCTTAGTAGAAAAATTAAATTAAAACTTTTGCCTGTGTTGTAAAAAGAAAAGAACAACAAATTCCAAATTATATATTAAAAAAAACACACACTCAAACACAAAATAATTGCAACGAAAATCGTAAAGGATTTGCATAACTCACATGTAAACATTTCAAACGAAATTAAACAAGAAAAACGATATAACAGCTTAAATTAAAAAAGAGCAAACGAGCAACGGCTCTAACGCAGACAAAAATAAAGCTGTATAGTTAATAAAGAAAGAGAAAGATACGATCGTGTAGGTTCTTCTGTTTAGAATAAATTTCAACCGAAATTCAAAACCATACACATTTTCGCTTCAAAGCAACACAATTCGTAATGCGCACGCTCTATCTCTCTCTGTGGATAAAATAGAGTAACACATATATCAGACGGAACGGTTACCGCGTTAGTTTCTCGGTTTGGTCAAGCAGAAACAGAAACGGAAATAATGAAAACGACTTTAGTTACGGAATTTTGTTCTTCTTCGCCCCCACAGGGAATATATAGAAACGGATATGTATATAACATTTACTGATGCGGTTCGCTTTAATATGTATATTTGATAAGAAGATATAGGTACATACGTACAGCGAGTTTTTGGTATACCGATGTTCGGTTAACCTTTTGACCGTATGCACGTGCGAATTTATTACCCGCTTTAACCGATAAAAACCCTTTTCCGTTTATAAATTATGGTCCACAAGTTGTGTTGCATATAAGTGGGCTCGTTTTCAAAAGGGCCGAACGAGAGACTGAACATGTGTGTTTAAATAATTAAATGTTTTGGAATATAGATATCGGTACGGTCATGTGATTTGTGTTATATAGTGGTAGGTATATTATACCGTTTTTGGTATACGAAAAAGCTATCTTTTGTACTTGTATGGGTTGTATAAATTAATTAAAGCACATGTAATAATATAATTTGTAAATGTATGGAAGATTTAAAACGAACAACTTATGTCATGCGATCCTGGTTATGATAAAAGTCCATTTTGAATTTAAATTCGTTTATATCTGTGCTACGCACAGTAAAGGAAATCAATACAAGAACATTTTGTATTTTCCGTGATACTACTCTTTAGTTTTAGATATTTCAATAAACACTTTACAATTACTTATTCAAATGAAGCCGATGTGGATGGGCATCCAGAATATCCCAACTCAACGAATTAGGACGGAGTAGCGATGGAGCATAACACCAATTTGTTTTCTCGTAGATAACGAAATACAACATGAGCTAAATTTGAATGGAAGGAAATACTGTTTTAGAAACACGTAATGTATATGAAATGGAGGAAAACCCTACTTTATTATTTTCGCGAAATAGATACACTAGCCACAAATAATTTTCATATGTACTCAAACTGGTCACTGAGTGCTCGTTTCATAGCAAACAAAATACATAAAGAAAGCTATAGCATAAGTTACGAGCGAAAACTTGAAGTAGCTCTAGAATGGTACTAGAATAAGATAATTTGGCTTCTACATTAAATGCATTGATGAGTATGAGTCCAAATTTGTGCTGGTATACATTTCGGTATGTTCTTATGCATGCCAATAGGCAATGGAACAATTAAATGTAATATTTTAAATATATAATACGTATCTCTTAGAAAATATAAGTTGTAGCTTTTGCTGAAATTTCCATTATTATATATTGTAACAATTGCTATAAAAGAGTCAAATAATGCAAAACCATTGTATTATACGTTCTTTTATTCATTTATATTCTATTTTGTTTGATAATATATTTCTTTTGCTACATTTCTTTAACAAACGCCTAACATTTTTTCTAAATAATAAAAAACAAATCAATATTTGGCTAAACGTAAATTCCAGGGGTGTTTTTGGTTTTAATTAGTATACCCGCGTGACCGATTTTAAGTACGCGTTAAAAAATAATTAAACATTAGCATTAGTTTTCGCGTTTTTAACTACAAAGTATCATTATCGTACAAAAATTATTACAGAGTGAATACGAGGCATGAGACAGGAGTAGGGTATAGTAGTTTCAATAAGAATTTACTAATTTTCTCTTAGATTTCGTATTGATAATTGATGAATTTATTATCATAATTATTACTTGCTGTACCGTTAAATGCTGTACGAAAAGATAGAATGAATAATTGATTAATAAGCCAGTTCCAATGATTAACATCTGCTGGAAATATGGCCGGCGAATATTTCTTAAATTTATTTGATTACGTTAATTTGCAGTCGTTGCATCGCATCAATGTAATCCACATAATCCAATAATAGCATGATAGAGCAATGTCTCAGAAAACAAGTAAAAAAGTCGATGATAAAAGAGTAACTTTTTTTAATCAAGCTTGATTCATTTGCACTCGCCTTGATTTAATTTGCTCTAAGTGTTTAAAAATGCATACAAGCATGCCCTTTATTCTGGAACCCAATATCTTCTGAAATACGGTATTTATTGGATTTAAAATTCGAACGAATTCAATCGGGCACCTACACAATATGTGTACCAAATTTGGTTTAAATCAGCGCGGCACCTTCAGAAGAGAAGCGGCGACAAAATTTGGTCTAACAATATAGCGAGCGAACAATCAACATGTTACCAAGTGTTATTATTTCTATTAAACGTAAATAAAACGATTCATTCTTTTGATATTCAAAAATAAAGTCAAATGTTAAATGACAATTATCAACAGCTCATTAGGACTTGGATTTGATATATTAATGTTTATATATGGTTTATATTGTAACAAACAAAGGTCATATTTAAATATTGTTTGTAATGGTGAATCTAACAACTAGATAATACCTCGACAGATCTTAATACCACAGTAACATCAATATATTGATCTTTAAGCTAAACTAGAGCAGTAATTGTGACGTATCACCTAAATTGAAAATGAGTGTTATATTAATAATTCAGAAGAACATATGACTAATGCTGGGTTTATATCACGATAGCTGTTCAGCTGTGTAGGTGTAGTTTTGCAAAATAAAAAGCATTGCTAAAATAAAAATATATCTTCCAAGACTTGAATTGCCGCTGTATATTTAAATACATACATACATGCATAACCTCATGCTTCTTCCCATCATATTAGGTGGCAGAAAACTCTTTACATTCATTCGCATCTTAACAATCTTTCACCATTCAATTCTATCCTTACAAACTTCTTTCGCTTCATTCAGAAACATTAGATTCTTCATATATGCTCTTCTATTTCGCTTGCTTACAACTTTCCTTTTGCGCAACTCATTCTCAATCATATTCATCCACTTAATCCGAGGACGACCTCGCATTGACCAGTTATTATTATAATTTCCAAAATAACAAGATAATGAGTATCGTTTCCGGCCACTGACGCCGGCGCTACGTTTGGGTGGCCAATGAATTGAAGATTAATACATAGGCTTAAATTTGCTTCGTTATTTTCAAGTGTAAACTAGTATACCCCGGAAAGCCTGGAATATTAAATATAGCGCAAAATAAGGCTTGTTTTTCAAAATGAGTATTATATTCTATCAATTTATATTTTAAAGATAAGAATATAAACGCACACTATACAACAAATAGCCTAGCTATGATTAGTCGTAAACGAAAGTTGCATAAAACAAATATATTAAATTTAAATTTATGGCCATATGTGTATAAAAAATTCAACCTATTGCAAAAGGAATATATATTTTTCATAATTAATCTTAAGAAGAACCAGTAGTTTGCAAATAATATATTATAATAACAATACTGAGAAGCTTTTATCAAAGAAGCGACGCATCTATTAACGGAATAGTGAAGAATATAGAGTACAGCAAAGTGTAGTGAAGCGAATGTTAGATGAAACATAAGGCAAACTAACGACAATACGTCTCTCATAAACAACAACAATTAATTACAGAAGAAAGTTCAACCATTATTAAGATGGTGCAAGCAGGCGATACGGTGCATCGAATATTAAGTTTAATGCCTTTTATGTATAATAATTCTTATTTGTCGAGCGCTAAATTTATTTTTGCTACATATACTTAGTTTTTAAAAATATATAATGCAAATTGCTGGCAGAGCTATGTGAGAAATAGATAATTATTGACAAAGCTAACATTATACATATAACGGTAAAGCTGAATTAGTAGCGCCAATGCCTGAAGTTTGGCACGGCGAATTTCTGTAGAAATAAACGATATATATATATATATATATATATATATAATATATATATATATATATATATATATATATATATATATATATATATATATATATATTATATATATATATAATATATATATATATATATATATATATATATATATATATATCTGGATTAAGGGCGTTGAAAAACTATTTCAATCTGAGATACAGACCACGACCAAATGCTTTAGCTCATCGATACCACGTACGGCGAACTAAGAAGAGAAAAATGCTAGCTTCTTTACAAATGGATAAATGTTATGTATAATTCCGTTAGGAAAGACATAAATAAAACAGAAAATGAAGTTACAAGACTAATTTATTAATGTTAATTAACTTATTTCGCATATTAAATTAAAATCAATCATACACTAGTTTCCAAAAAATAATAATTTCTCGGTTGCCACTAGGGTTATCAGTTTTCATCATCGATAATTATTCATAAAAAAACACCAATCATATTGATTAATCAATTAAAATTCGATGAATTTCAAATAACCAAGGATTTTAAAATAATCAATTATTTACAGTAAAATAACCGAAGATTTGCAATAAAATAATCGACAAAAGACAAATAATCGTTAATTATCAAATAATTGACTCTATAATCAAATTATTGATGCTTAGATAAAAGTTGGTGATTTTCAATTAATCGTTTCTTATAAAATGAATGATTAATATTAATAATCAATTGAACAATCTTACAATTCTTTATAATAGATAATCAAATTTGCTTAGTCTAAAGTGTAGTTGAAATTAGATTTCGTCTATCATGTAAATACATAATTCGAAAATATCGGTTTACATGAATTCAACAAATTTGCCAAGAACATGAATTCTGCTTGAAATCCCTCATAAGATGAAATGCTATCAACAGAATGCAGAAATAGTAGCTTTCTTAATCTACTTAGTGCAAATGAGATGCAGTGTCTTCCTTACTTGTTTGACGTATATTGGTGTTATATACCAAAGGTTACTAAAACTTTCATTGATTTAGCGTTAGTTTTAATTTTACAGACATTGAATAACAATATCGAAAACTATAAAAACATTGATTATCTATTTAAAAAAAAACCTGTTATTTTAAAAACATCGATTATTTTATACTTATCGTTTACTTTAAAAACATCGAGAATTCAAAAACATCGATTATTTTATAAAAACAACTATTATTTGAAAACATCCATTATTCTAAAATATGCGGTTATTTTCAATACTATTGGGAAGCACATATATATATATATATATATATATATATATATATATATATATATATATATATATATATATATATATATATATATATATATATATATATATATATATATGGGTACACTAATACATAACAACATGAAAAGACATATAGGTATAAATAAATGTACTAATTTTACATGTTCGTAAATAAAATATATTTTTCTTGTTGTATTTTATAATTTATTACGCTGCCGATACAACAAATACCATAATCAATAGCACGAATAATTGATGTTTTTTATTAATTTATGTAGCACAGCCCTTGTTGTAACATCTTTGGTTTTGTCGCTGTTTTGTAGCAAGAACTTATGAGGATTCCGATTCCCTACTGGTGAATACTGAAACTATACATTCAATATTGATCAAGTGATAACTTATCAATGAAATTTACAATAAAGATACGTAAGTACCAAAATTGGTAGAATAGAATTCTACTCCAATAAAGCTTATAGTATTTTCCGATAGAATATTCAGATACCTTTTCAATTTTCTCGAAATTTATTCAATACTCGAGTACACCTACCAACTATAGTAGTAAAGAAACGAAGGCTGAATTATCGATAGCTATATCTATAATTGAGCAGGGCACAGTTCCTATTATCCTTATCTATAATAGCTGGTGTTCAGTACAGATGAATTATACGTCTAGGTATAGGTGAACGGAATATCGACGTTAAAAAACACGTACGCCAACGCTATTGTATATATTTAAAAATAATAAATTACATTTTTATGGTTTTGAAAGTGGTAATTTATGTTAAATTATTGAACACTTTCATAAAATATTTATCACGTTATGAAAATTCCAATCTTTAACAAGACGAAAATACGTTAGTCGTTTCTATGTAAGAACATTATTATAAATCGTTATTGATTCTGTTCTAACCATGGTACTAAAATTAGAGGGAATTTGAGTACATTTTCTAAGAGTAATGCCCGGTTACGGAGAAATTCGTTGAACACTAACAATTCGTCAACCGTCTAACAGTCCGTCAAGGCTCAAAAGTCTATTCGAATTTTATCCTTGACAGAATGTCAAACAACTGACGGATTGTCAACAGTTGACGAACCTTTCTGCAACCTATCGTCTTTCATGCCTCGTGTCCTGACTTGTATAAATATTAGTATAATTACGTAATTTAACAATCATTAGCGCATATATGTAGATAAGTAATATACTCGTAATTTGTTTAAGCGTACCAATGTTATCATAATATAACTATTACATCGTGACGACATTGCATTAGTTAGATTCGCCGTATTTTCCTTCTTTGGCCTTAATCAATGTGTATTCTTTTCTGGCAGTTGTAAGTTGTAATGTTGAAAACATCCGTGCATGTTATAATTTATTACACATGTACACCTTCGAACATAAGTCTTGTCCCTTTATAGACACCTAAAGTCTCGCAACCAGCATTGCATGATTTTAATGTAAGTTATGCAGCACGTACAAAATCAGTTAAATTACGTGGGTGAATCCATATCATTCGCTTATTATGGTAGGGATGGTCCACCCTACCATAATAAGCGAATGATATGGATTCACCTACGCAATTTAACTGATTTTGTACGTGCTAAATAACTTGCTTTATAATCATGCAATGCTGGTTGCGAGACTTTAGGTGGATATAAAGGGACAAGACTTATGTTCGAAGGTGTACATACATATATTCGATATGTAATTCATCGGATCATCTACTAGTGTTTATATATTACCATTATAAATAAATAACGAATAACATCACGTATTTAATGAAATTAAACATTAAACTATATTTTATTAACAGATAAGTAGTTATTCGAAGCGTGATATTATCAAACAATAAAATTCCATTCTAATTGCATACGTTGATTATTGTGATAGAATGAATACCTGCTTTTGTAACATTAGCCGCCCAAATAACATAACTATAGCAACCAAACAAAACTTAGTGACTGTCATTCCATACAGTTGCATATTTTAGTGACATTTGGTTTGTTAGTGTATAAATGTTCTTGAACAGGGTACAAGTTAATTTTCTCCTTACAAGATTATATTTTCTTGTATAAATTATTTTCTTTGCTGTAATGTATTCCACACGTATAGTTTTAATTTATCGTAATTTACATTTCATATTATATATCCCCTAAACAAATGCTACTTGCATTGCTTGCCAGCTGACTTGCTATTGTTACATAATTTTGACAGTTTACGGATTCATTCAATTATGACGGAAGATGAACAGTAGACAAAAATATGAATCGACACCAGAACTTACTTTTTATGAATTATAGACAGTAAAAATATACATACAGCATCTGTTATAATAAATAACAAACTAAGTTTACTTAGGAGCTGGCGTTTATGTCAAATTATTTTTGAACTTTTAACTTTTATACGTCAGAAAATCTAGCGCTGCATATAATTTCATATTTATCTAAAATATGCTTGTTTAGATATAAATGTTTGCCTAATATTTATGGGACAGAAATGACATATAATAGAGCGTATTGTCTTCAGGTTTGCTATCCTTCTATTTCTTTGAGAAAATGTAGTTAAAAAAAGTCGCAAGCACACTTTAAAAAAATGCAAAGAATAATTGTACATCATTTATCTTATATATTCTTGTAGATATTATCTTATTTTCTAAAGTTCTATAGCACTAAATGAAAAAAAAAAGCTTTTTCGTAAACAGGCAAACGTATACCTAGTACTACTCACAATATTTCCCTGAAAAATTTAGTCGGTATAAAATCAACTACCTTTTTGAATCCTACATTAGAAATTGAAATACTCGTATAATACAGACATACTATCAATTGGAATCATTTGTAAATAATTGACAATATAAATAAATGTCCTAATCGATGGAGGAACCTATCATTGAAAAAAAAACGACAAAACAAAAAAAAATCAATTGATGAATTTATAAATAATTGTTATATGCACAAATCAAACTAATTACCACTAAATAAGTAATTTTAGCCCGATCAAACTCACGTAAAGCTTTTTTTTGTTAAAAAATGAGCCAGTATTAGCAATATTGACAATATAAATAAACTTTGTCCTAATCTATGAGAGTATATAAATCTTCATCAAAGAAAAAAAAAACGTCCACTAGATATTTTAATAATTGCTTAGTTAAAATTGTATATTTACATACATTTGAAATCCTACGAGTGATATTGTAGTAGACGACTTATAAACACTGTCAGAGTGAAATGTTTGATTTAATTTTACTCATCTTGAAATAATTTGAATTAATTTATAGTTAAAATTAAAACAAAATAAATTTGATTTTAAAAACTCTTTGAGATTCCAATTACAGCGACTATAGTTTTTATGTTTATGTAAATTATTATCAAACCCACAAACTATAAGATTTTTCAGATAAATATTGATAACGAAATATTACGGAAACTCATATTATAGATGAACTTAAAATGGTAGTTATAGACCTACGTCAAGATTTGAATAGTAAGTAACAATTCAATCATATTGTAAAAGTTAAGATATAATGGACAATAATTTAATTTTATCCGGGTACAAAAACAACAAAGCAAATATGTTAATAAAAATCACTCACCAGACACATTGCAACATAGTAAGTATTAAAGCTTGAACAATTTAGACTGTAATCTTACCTGAAACAAAAAGAAATACAAATCTGTTAAAAAAGCTTTTGTAAATACCGTCATAAAAAGCAAAAATGTACAAACAAACTCAAAAGAACCGCACAGAAGACAAAATAACTGCGGTTTCCCAGAAGTACACAGTACAGTATTACATGCAAGTTGCTTGTATTGCATAACATTTTCAGGTATTTGAATGCTGCCGTACGTGGTAGAAACTAATTGACTAAAAGTCTGACACATTCAATTTTATAACATAAACTGGTAGAATGTTTTAGTTTTTTAACATAATTAATTAGTTATGTCAGAAATCTCTCGCAAAATGCCAACCAAACGTTGTTTCTATGCATATAAACATGGTTATTATGTTACTATTCATTTATCCATAAGTATATAAATACCAAAAAAAAAGCATAATGCAATTAAATTTCTTATAGAAAGTAATAGATAGATATTGTAATCACGATAAAAATAGATCTCAAGATTTTAATGGAATTACATGTTTTGACCTTTCCTGAATCGAATTTGACTATTTTCGGAATGGCGTCTGTCTGTGTGTGTGTCGCGTGTGTTTGCGTCCCCCCTGAATGTGTGTGTCGCGTGTGTTTGCGTCCCCCCTGAATGTGTGTCGCGTGTGTTTGCGTCCCCCTGTGTGTGTGTGTGTGTCGCGTGTGTTTGCGTCCCCTCTGTGTGTGTGTGTGCTCACAACCAAAACTGTTGAAAGAAAAATTATGAAACTTTAAACTTAAGGTTTGTATATAGCTCGCTAGAAAACCTGCAAATTTTGAAAAGAATATTCAAACCGGAAAAGTGTGATGATTCACACACAAACACACAGACCTCATTCCGACTCAATTCAGGGAAGGTCAAAAGCTGTACTTCTGTTAAAATTTCGAAATCGATTTTTTCATGATCACATTACTTACTTATTATTTCGTTGCTAACTTTAGCTTAAGGTGACAACTCCACTGATTTTGGATAAAGTACAGCGTAGTTAAGAGTGCGAGAGTTAAACATGTATTGCTTAATACTCACAGAGCCTGTCCAGTATAAATTTGTATATCTGTTGTAATAATTGGTTCTGGAGCTGGTGTTACGTGTAGTACAAGGACTGGGAGCAATAAAATCGTTTAAAATATAAACAAACTTTTGAGTATATAAATAAATTATTAGGTTTTTTCTTAAACTTGCAAGGTACTATATCACATTTCAAAGACGCCCTTTGACGGTTGTAGTGAATGAGCCAGCACAATTAAGGTAGCGATTTTAGTTGGTATTTTTGAAATAGATTAAAAGGTATTAATTCGAATACGAAATATGTCTTGGGACTTTAAAATAGGTTTATCTGCAACAAACACTTTAGAATATTACCTATATAAATAACTTCTTTACAGCATGACGTAAAGTAAAATAATTTCATTTTATTATTACCTATAACCTACAGGCATTTCTCAAACATTAAACTACATAATATGAAGAGGAAAAACGTTTATTACAACGCTTGTGGGTGTAAATAAACATGAGATACAGGAAATAATATTGAAACAACGTTTTCCTTCCATCAAATTCATTTGCTTTTTCCGTGAAAATACAGGTTCTTATTCTAGCTACCATTTAACATTTCTAAATAATTTTTAGTTTTTATAAATTGAAGTTACCAACTAAATATTTACATGACTATAATAAAGTTTAATTATTAAGGCATTCGTTTACCATCTGAAATAACCTAATTAAAATTTACGCTTCTTAGGTTTTATGATTGCTAGATATACAATAGGAACCAAATTTTCGACAATACTTACGTTTTAAAAAGTTTTAATATTGACAATTTATCATCTCAGAAGACTTTGCAGTTAATTGGAACAATAATACAAAAATTATAAACAAAGTTACATAACTATAAGAATTTAACCAGTAAAGTAAACTATTATAAATAAAGTTATACCAAAATATAACAATGAATATTTTTTTACATTTTACATGGAATTGTATGAGATCTTATATGAGAACTTCCTACTTTAAGAAGTTAACCGTATCGTTTGTTCATTGTAACAATGGATTGTTTTCAAAAACTAGCGAGTATCAACATCAGCTTGCAACGCTAAAGGCGTGACAGAAACATAGTTTACAGTGATATAATCCCACATTTTGTTTAAGTTCAAAATAGCAATGGTTTTCAAATATGACTGCCAAATGGATACTCTGATATTTAAAATATATTAACGAACTAATTGAATCTCGTAAACTGCCATAAAAAAAGCCATTGCAGCAACCAATGTAGTTTACATATGCGTAAGTGTTTTATAATTAATATGAGAAGTAAAATGTTAAATCGAAAAACTATACGTTACACATCACAGTAGTACCAAACATTTACTTATGATATGAAACAGAGGATATTCGAAAACAGAAAGTATTTTCTTAAATCTCGAAATTATAAAACCTGTAAAATAATGAATTTGCAGTTTCAATTAAAGAGATTATTACAATTTCTGATCTTTTCACACTAAACGACTTCGATGAAGCACAACTTTGGATATAATTGCCAGAAATTGCTCCAAAACTAGTCAGTGATATACGATATACCTACGATAAAAGAAGATAAGAAACAAACATCTACATATAGTTTTGCTTAGGTCTGGAATTGCTCAACAGTTTACCTGATGCTATTAAAAATGCAAGGAACCTAAAAGATTTTAGATTAAAAACCAGAACCATTTATGCGAATGAATATTTAGATATATTATTTTTATTATTAGGGGAATGAACATATATGGATAGATTTGTTAATTAATACTACTATTTATTAATAATAGCAAAAATATATTTAGGGATTACATTTGAGGATTATAATAAATTTACAATTATAATATGAATAAAATGCAATTTTATATAAATTTAAATTTTAATAAAATATTTCTATTTAGTACTGTACATGAACAAATATCGTAAATATATGACGGCAAAAAACCACAAAATTTTATATCTCTAATTGTAAGTTTTTCTGTTCTAACATATTTGATATTGCAATCAAGGCATGAGAAAGATCAATTTTAGAAACATAAAATGTAAAAATATATTTATTACGAGTACGAACCAATATTTTCGCAATTTTACGAGAAAATTCTTAAAACTGAACTATCGTGAAGGAGAAAGCGCAAGACAAAACAAGCGACTTATTATCATTAATTATTATAAATCTAGAATGTTGTCCCAGATATAATTGTAAACTATAATTTTTACATGTTTGATACTCCAATCATTTACTAGGTAGATTCAATGTTGAAACGCTCGTTCAGAAGACAGTAACAAATTCAGTCAAACATGTAGAGACAAGGTTAGGAAAGGTTTATCTTGAACAAACATTTTACAAGAAGAAGCGACCAGATAAATATGTTTGCATTAACTTAGAATGCTTTGCTTAGTGTCCGAGAACTTCCATTGCTGTTTGTTGAGTTTGATTTCTTATTTAAGATGATTGTTGTTCTTCTAACGGTGCAACATTTTACTAAAAGTACCCTATTCATTTAGTAGAACCAAAACGAAAATACATACATTTTCTACAAATTGTTACTACAAGTATTCATTCAAGGAAAATACTAATATAAGATGTATACGTTCTAATAGAAGAGATTGTTTTCTTCTGACATCAACAAATACTATACAAGTAAGCATTTCATTGCTGCAAACAGTTTAGATATTAATACAAACATATTTTCACGTTATTATTTTCCATACATTTGAAGAAGGACCAACCAACACCTATTCTTTACCATATAGAAAATAAAGTTGTCTAACAAGTTTAATATTTTGTATAAACTTAACGTCAATTATTATAATCATGAAGCTGGCGGATCGGCATAGATCCGAACGCCAATAAGCAAAAAAGTTTAATATTTCAATAAATAAATTTAATATGCTGTGGTAAATACGCACAGTTGGAAAATATCCATATTAATACATATATAAATAAATTAAATAAATGTAAGTTTAACATCTCAAAAGTACTGGTTATCTGTACATATAATTATTAATATTTGAGTATAAATAGAGTAGTTTATCATTTATCTAATTTCCCAGTCACTCTGAAAATGTAGTTTTACTTATATCTATGGCAGAAATATGAAAGATGCATAAAATTAATATAATACATAAAAAAACAAAGAAATAACTTAAATATACGAAATAAATTGGCCTTATGTATATGTCCACAGAAAAACTATCAACATTCTATTTTTATTTAATGTCGATAATGAGATATTGAAAAACTTGCAAACAGCAAAGTGCTGACGTTATAATTATATATATTTTGAAGGCGAATAATTATCAATTCTTGGTGTTTAAATTAATTATAATAATGATATTAATATAAAAATGTGATCTATATAAACATTTTATTTTCGCCATAACAAAAATGACTGATCAATAACGTGACAATAGTTGGTTGGGTTGTGTTTGTTTTTACATCTAGAATTTTAAAATTATAAGTTACTTTTATTTAGTCTCAACATTTTGGTATCACAAGTGATATTAAATGTAAATTTTTAATAAATAGAGTCTTGCAAGTAGCTTAAATTCGAGAGTGCCAGTTAGTCAGTCTCTAACTCATTAGTCTACTTCAAGTATTAATTAGTAGATATCAGTACATAGAGTAGTATTCTTGTATACAACAACACACAAAACAATAATTAGTAAGGGAAACAAAGAAAATCTTAAAGTGGTATTATCAATACTTAGTGAATAAATTATGTGATTCCATATATACATGCGAGCACAAGGCCATGTGCATCATGCCATTGCGCAGGACTATAAAATATAACTTAGTTTACTTACCACTAAAATTGTAGTCTCTCTTATCTTATACTTAAAATGTTAAATATATAATTTTTTGCAATAAGTTTTGATTACTGAGAAACAATAGTTCATCGGCAGAAACGTTATCTGATAAGCAACATCACTAGAGTACAATAAACTTGACGAGCTAACCTATAGGACAATTGTGGCGTCGAATACTAACTTCTGTTCAAGGCAGTTTCTTTAGAAACTGAGTTTGTATGGAGTCTCTAAAATTCTTGAAAGAAACGTACACTCGATGAAAATGTTACTTTTCAAAGACTAAAGGTTGTTTTATAATAGCGAAATTTGGTGAAGTAATACTAGGCAGTAATTTGTCACGTCGTTAAATTACTGCTAGAGTCAAGTAAAATAGTTGCGATTACACATATATAAAAATTAATTAAATAAAGAAATAACGCAAGGCATAGTCAAGTTCAACCTTTCTGTGTATTAATATAATCAATCACAAATTGTATTATTTCTGTATTTTATGGTGCTATACTGTTTTTATATATAAACTTTGTAACACTATAGGCAATACTTTTAGAGTTATTCAGAATAGTACCATGCATCCTTAAATAATTCTATTACTTCACTTTACTAAATCCCTCTAAAAAGTCAAGTTATATCAAGTATAGATTAAACACAAATTAAAATGAGTTAAATTAAATTATTAGAAAATCTATACTTTTTGAAAGTTGTTTATTTTCGATTTTTGTTGTTTTGTTTTGTCTATATTGAAAACAAGTTATATGTGAAGCTACCTTAAGAATCCTTGGATATATCTCACTTTATTTACTCAAGGTTATATGTCAATTTGGAAAAAATAGAGCTACTTCAGCAAAGTTGAGAAAAAAAAACATCCTAACTCGAAACTAATTGGCTAAAACAAAACTTTTTAGGAATGTGTTACTTGAGATGTATAGATTAACGTACTATAAGTTTCCTCCGATTTCAAAAGTGGAACACTACTAAATCCAAACAAACAGTTTATCAGTAAACAAAGGCAAAATTTGATCGCTTGTAATGTATTGCACTGAACTTTCTTTAAATGAACTTAAAACCTGATAAAATATTTAAAAAAATATTTTAAATATTTTACTAACCTTTGTATACTTTTTCACTAAATTTATTTGTGACAATAGATGTTAAATGTCAAAATATTTGAGTCTATTAAAAACAGTTGCCAGGCATAGCATGCGATTTATTATATATAATTTCCCATGCCTACGTAAGTATGGCAATATAAGTAAGATAAAGAATAGCAATTATCTTGTAACTGGTACACTTTATGAACAAAAGTTGTGCAAAATATTAATATCTTACATTTTAAATGTAACTATTTTTATTGTAATTGCAGTCGTTTCGGAGATATTGCAGAAACTGCAAAAAGTGACTTAAGTAAACATTGACTTCTAGTTTGAATATTCTTTTCAAAAATAAGAGGTTTTCTTGTTAGGCATGTACAAATCTTAAGTTTAAAATTTTATAATTTTATCTTCAACAGTGTAGGCTGTAGAGCGCGTACAGACACACACATACAGACGCCATTTTAAAAATAGTCAAACTCGATTCAAGGAAGGTCAAAAGGTGTATTTTCCGTTAAAATCTCGAGATTGATTATTTTCATGATTACAATACTTACTTATTAATTCGTATAAGAAAGTAAAATGCATCAAAAACATTTAGGACACTTTCATCTTATATTAATTTTGACTCAGTTACAATATGTAGAGTTTACCGCAAAATGTCTTGTTTGATAGAACAAACAATTTAGTTTTCATTTGAAAAAAAAAACTGTCGGGATGTCACCTAGTTTTTGAATTATTCCAATCTTAAATCAGTAGTATATCTTAGTTTAAACATCTTCAGAAAGACATTATCTTTATTAGGATAAAACTAATTCAAATTACATAATGTTTGAGAACCTTCATATACATTATATTTATTACGTGTAGTAGTATACTACTAAGAACGCTTATTTTGTATATGATATAATTTATATAGATCTAGACGGTCCAATTTTTAGTATTTTACTTAAATATTTCCTATTATGTACTATCATATATCAGTGAACGTTGAATGTTGGCAAAGTAATACCCCAAGAAGCGTTATTATAGAACAAACCATAGAAACATTATTGTGGTACTAGCAAAACCTTGTCAATAATGGTAGCTTTTATTATTTTCTTCTCTTATAATAATGAAAACCAATGACAATTATAACACCATTCGCATACAGAGCCAGTAATGAATATGAAATGTAGTGTTTAGACTGAATTTTATTACTAATTTACAAGGCTTTATGAAGGCATTAGTTGTAGCAAATAATTACAAGAAGAAACTATTTTAAATCTGTAGAAGCAACATACAATATTAAGGTGAATCATCAGGCTCGCTTAGAAAAACACCGTGCCTTGCAAATTAAAATTTAAAAAATACCATTCGAGGTGTAAAAAATGTTTGGTAAAAATTTCATTTAATTTGATCTTGTATTAATGGAGAAAAAAAAACTATGAAAAAGTGCCTATTTTGGAAGTTTTAATTAAAAAAAAAAAAATGTCATTCGATGTGTATTTGTATTAAAAATGCATGGTAAAAATTTCATTTATTTCTAACTAGTATTATTGGAGATAAAGAATAAAAACCCCCAAAATAAGCACTGTTTCATAGTTTTTATTTTTTTTCTCCATTAATACAAGATCAAAATAAATGAAATTTTTACCAGGCATTTTTTATGTAAATACACATCGAATAGTATTTTTTTAGTTTTCATTTGCAAGGCACGATGTTTTAGCGAACTTGATGGTTCACCTTAAATCGTGTATGAAAAATTACGTTGAGTAGAAACATAGTTGTTTAGTGAGTATTACAGCAAGTATTAAGATATAAGTAGACAATCTTAACTGTTTATTAGAAAAGTAAATATTACTATTCTCAAAATGAGATTAAGCTAAATTTAGTTATTTATATGAAGTGAATTGAATTTATATAAGATTTGTCGCATTTTCCGAATACTTTTCTAAGTAGAGCATATTCCTGAAACCAGATTTTATATGATAAAACCACATTAAAGAACGCTTTCAAAAATTTCAAACAAGAAAACGAAACAAAACAAATAAAAAACAGATAGAAATATAAGTTCTTTGTAGTAAGGAAAAGAATAAGCAGAAAACGAGGCAAAATGTGTCCGGATTGCGAAAGGACGAAATTTAATTTTCGTGTTGTGAACACAAGACTACATATAAAAGTTTATTTTTCAGCTGTTCGAAGTTTTTGCTGTGCAGCTGTTATTTTATTATCTGTTACAGATGACATTTCCGTTGTCGAAGGAGGACACAAACTAGGTGACATCAACCAACGCACGGCTTCGTCTTCGCCGGAAGTTCACCGATAGAATATTATAGATCGAACGACCGCCGGCGTTCTAGTGCAAAGAAGTTCCGCTTGCTGAGCTGGCTTTTGTTAAATACCACAGTTAATTACTTTTACGCCCTTAGCCGAGTCAAGGAGCCTTTCGCTCAGCAGCGAAAAATTGGGATGTCACAAAACAATTTTAGAGAAATATATATTGCAAAGAAAGCGAATTTTTGTGCAGGCAATTTATTTTCTATTGCCCCCATTTCAGCACTCATAAATCGACCCAGAAAAAATGAACCATTAATATTGTTCACTCTGCAAGACAAAGAAAACACTTGATCTATGATTTTTCTTAAAACATGGAAATAATACTCTGCGATAAAAATATACAGCCATAAAAAACGAGTATAATACTCTATTAAGAAAAAAAAACATGTCATTGCACACATAATCGTGTATTTTTGATGTCCAAACTTATTTTTTCATTCAGAGTTTGTGCTATGCACGTTTTGCTAACGTAAACTTTAGTGCTTTTGGCAGAAAAACTAATTATTATTTACGCGTATGTTTCAAATAAGCTCTCTATTTTTGTATGTTATATGCATATATCCAAGTCTATAGCAGGTGCTGACGTTAATAACCGGCGAATGGCAAGAATAGCTACGAAGAAAGAACAATGCTGTTATTAACTGGCCGTTGATATCATTGTCATATTATGTTGGAAAATGTCGTTATTAAAAGGCACCATTACACATACAACGACGTTGACTGGTGCCTAACATCATTGCATATGCACTTTGGGACAATGCTGTAACGAGTGCAAATAGCCAAAAAGATTTCACAACAGATTATGAGATTGCTCTCTGTGGACCGTATCAACTTCTCCTGATAATTACAAAACAAATTTTTTCTTCCCTTTCCTTTACTAAACTGTCTGTCCAATAATAGATAATTACCTATCAATATTTTTATATACTGATATTAAATATTAAAATAAGTAGTTATTGGCCTTCGAAAATAAGAATTAAAGGTAATAATTATTCAATAGCGTCATTTGGAAGAATCTTTTTGTGAAATCGTGTATAGGTAGAATATTATTAATTATTTAAAATGTTACTCTACACTTATCCTATATGTTTTTTTAATAACATAATAAAATCGTTAATAAAACATAAAAATGACAAACTTAACACTTAATATTCGGTTGACATTCACTAATTGATATTTTGGAGTACTGGCAAGAGAAAAACAGAGAACATAGAATGTATAGAAAAAAAAATTATTTCCTATGTCCTGTAAAGTATTTAAATTTAGAATCTTAAAGCAGAATTTCGAATTTATAATAATTCAAGAAATAATTAATATAACTAATCAAATTTTGTCATTAATCGTTTCATAACGCAAATCATTTAAATTGATTTGAGTTATAAAATAGAGTAATCAGTGCATTTTTATTAAAGAAAGCAGTATATACATATTTCGTATTCACGGCACATGTTTTCTTGAAATTTCCATATAAAAGAAAATCTCTTATTGCCGTGATTAGAGTAGGATTCTTGTAGATTGGAAACAATCATCTATAGTCAGGCTAGATTGGAGAACACTGAAGATGTAACAAAAATAAAGAGAAAACTTTTACAAGTACTTTGTGTTTTTTTTTATACGGATAAGAAATGTTCTTTTCTTCGCTAGAATATTGGATAAATATTTCAACTTTATAGCGCTAGTATTGCTTGATCCTGAAGAAACTAGTTTCCATGGAAACAAAGCAAAAACAACCTAAAACGTTTAATCAATAGGTGTTCTACAGTCCAAAATATAACTTTTATTCATAAATAAAAGGGCACTTATTAGTTATTACCATATTTATGTAAATCCAAATGTGCAAATGACCAGAATAATGTGACAAACACGATATTTGGTACGTGAATGAAGGTGTGTTATTAAATTAACAATGATAAAAGTTATATTAAAATTTGTTACCACAACATACATTATAAAATAAGACAACCCAATTCTTAGTTACGGCAACAATTTTGTGTGTGTATGATACCATAATTAAAATTTAACGGTGGTAATCATGGTTAATTTTAAAGACACTTAAACTAATTTTTGAAATACGATAAATTAAGAAATACAAGTTGCATCTTTAAAAAGTAAAATGACTTGAAATATGGGTGTTGGTTTTTAAAATACCGAACGTGATATTCCTGATAAATACTTACAAATGAAATGGATAAATTTTTTTCACAAGTTATAAAAATATACCTATAATACTAAAAATAGAAATATATATATATATATATATATATATATATATATATATATATATATATATATATATATATATATATATATATATATATATATATATATATATATATATATATATATATATATATATATATATATATATATATATATATATATATTATATATATATATATATATATATATATATATATATATATATATATATATATATATATATATATATATATATATATATATTACTATTTTCAGTATTATAGGTATATTCTTATAACTTGTGAAAAAAAAGTGAAGAATATAACTCTTATATGTACCTAATAATTAATATATGACCTACATTTTTTGTCATTATAGGTACAAGTGCTTCTAATCTACAAAAAAAAACAGGAAATGTCTGTTCGTAGTGTAGTTTACGAATGGATGTAATTTGAACGGAGGAAAGTTGAAATTAAATTCGAAATTGATTCGACGCATGGTATACGGAAACCGCATTAATTCTATGGTACAGCGAGCGGAGTCAAGTCGGTTAAGGAGAGAAGCTTGTATCGTATATCGGCAAACGAAGACAATTGATAGTACTGAAGTACATATTTATTAAGTTAAATGATTGGTATAACTCACACTACCATATAGTAGCAGGCACTACAATACCACGGATTTATCTCCTATATTATTCAATTAGTTTGGATAATTTCTATTACCAAAGAACTGTAAGACTAACTTGATTAAAAAATGTATAAACATGATTTTGTTTATATTCTGATATATGTATCTGGAAGTATAGCCAGGCTATAATTCCTTACTGCAATTTGAAAAGCGATGGAATGCTCTAGACTAGAATGTTTGCAAGGCAGCAGTCGATGAATTGGAGAATTGATGATATTCAAAAAGAATGATCGATATTGACTAGAATTCAAGTTAGTAAAATCTTATAAGCAAGACGTTCGAGTGATGTTAATTAAGTAACAAATACATTTTAAACGCGCTTATATATAAACAATAAAATGCGGGTCACAAATTACTAAATAACTTCAACAACTGCAAAAAAATAAGTATATTTTTAATGAATAGGAGTTTTATATCTTGCCGAATAGTTTTCTTTGTTGTGACGTCAATTATGTACTATATGTACTACACAGAGGTAGAACATTTAGCTTTTTATATTTTATATTGCCAAATTTAATTATTTTTGTCAGTTATATTATTTTGTCTGTTTAATTTATTGTTTTGTTTACCTATACAAGATAGATTTAAAAAATTATTAAATTAAACTAAATAAGTTTGGTTTGGTTGCTATAACAAGTTTACGCAACATATTTAGGAATTCTAGCATTTACGAATGCAATCTAGAACTCATTTATGTGATCTAGCAAATTATATTGTTTGTTTTAAAGTTTCTTAAATTTAATTATGAAATGTTCAATAAATTGGAGTGTTCGTGCGCACATACCTACACTAACATCATTGTCCAAATAGTCATAATCGATCCATTTCCACATATATTTTAACATCGAAATTTCTTACCATTACAAAACTATCAGTAGTTCAAGATAAACCTAATATTACCGACCAGTTTCGGCCAATATTTTCAAAGTAACCGAGGGATAATTAATTTATTTACCAGTCGGTAAAATTATTTCTACTTGGAAATAAATTGGAACGTTGTGGAAAAAAGAAGTATTTATTTCATGTTTCACCTATAAACCTACCACAATTAATGAGCAATCTTAATCACAAAACCATCCTTTATAATACATAGAATATAACACATGAAACTTGGATTAATAGGATTCAATTTTATGTATATTCCATAAACCTCGATTTTGATTGAAAAGGCAATGAAACGAACCTGATAAATAAACTTTAATGACACTATTAATTTGGTAATATCTACGTAAAATTATATTTTAAGTAGGTACTATGCATATATCGAGTTTTAAACTATGTATTTTATTCTTACAGTGATTTATTATTGATTAAATTGAATTGATATGTTAATATTTTAGTTTCAAGTTAGTTTGTATATTTTTGACATTCACATAAGGTTACAAGTAAGTTGGGAAATAATTTTTTAAATAATGTTTTAATTAAAACAACGTGCTAATAGATTTACCTATATTGTAGTACTGTTTAATTCATTTCGCATATTTGAATGGAAAGTTGTATTACATCAGTACAAGAAATAACGAAAACTTAATAAATATATACATAAAATATATAAATAAAAAAACGAAAAATGTTTAAGCGATAGAAATTGCAGTACTTGGTACAGAGAAAGCCCACGCTAACAATGTTTGTAGAGATATTACTACGTGCATATATCATTGCATTAATGATATACATTATGACAGTCGGCTGCTCTACATCAATAGCGAATCGTGATTTATGGTTATTATTAAAAATGCATTAGCCCTTTAGCCAGGTGTAAGTATGTATATTTGTATGTGCCGGTTGGACAGTCCCCAGCGCGTACAACTTGGACATATTTCACAGGTGAACGGGCGCATAAAAGTGGTTGTTCGCCCGCGCAACTTGCTCCACGTTGCTGCTTTTTCCGTCTTTCTATCACTCATTCGTTTTGCTCTCGTTCATTTGAACAACACGACAACCACAGAGACGGCATAAGAGATATTACTTCTACATCTTAGGTCATAATTTAAACAATTGAATACTAGAATTGGTTAACCATCACCCAATTTTTTTGCATGCATTATCACTGTGTTTTAACTGTGTCGAAATCTTTAAGTGACATAATTATCAATAATGATATAAATTTAAATTGTATTAATCAAATATTTTGATGGAATCTCCCATAGTAATAGTTTAAATTTCAAGATTTACGTTACAGGTATTTTGGGTCGTGTACAGCTTTAATTTATGCTGGTCACAAACTTATACCGGCCTGCTGGCGCTCGATATTTCATACAATTCAATGTAACATCGCCCATTACAGTTGGTTAGGGTAGAACAGCCGTAATTTACTTGATGTTATGAATATATCTATTAGTAGCAACCGAATTACAATCTAAAGACATTTTTCTGCTGAAGTCTTAAGTCAAGTACATATTTTAATTTACTTGTTTACGCTTGTCATTTATAGATTTATGGCGTTTTAGGTTTTCAGTGAGTTTTTAATTTTAATTCCCTAAACATAGCTCCCTGATTGAGAATGCGTTTTTAGCTCACCGTACATAGTACCGAAGATCTAAAACATTCGGTCGTATAACTGTAAATATCTCAGATTGAAGAATTTCTTTAACAATAAGTTTATCTTACATCGTCCTGTATCAAAAAATAAAAACTTAGATACTACTCGTCGTTCGCTCGGCCGTAAGACTAAACGTTGTCGCTCTTTCTCCTCTGAAGATTCTAAACGGATTGAAACCAAATTTGGTATACATAATCTATGGGTACACGATTCATGCTGTTAGAATTTTAAATCCACTAGGCCTAATTTAAGGTGTAATTGGGCCTCAAAAGAGGCAACGACCTTAAATATTGACTTTAGAAAACGTTTGAAAATACTAAAGATAATTTACAAGAAATAAATAATTTTTTTGGTTTTGACACTTTTTCAAACAGATAAATCTAACGTTAATAAATATTTAATAATTGCACAAATATTTTTTTTGATTTTACTAATGAGATCTAATTCTAAATTTCCAAACTACGATAAATACAATAGATAAAATCATTTTCAATCGACATATGCCAAACATTTCTGTGATATTGATGGTTATAGTACTATTGTTTATTTATACGTAGTGAGGTATATACTCGTACATACATGGAGTGGCTTCTTCTATACTAATAACATTGTAGGGATTGACGTTGTTTACTAGCGGCGAGGATATCTCCGGCTAAAATGTGTGCTCTGTCAAAAAATTGAAAGTGTCATTTTTCTGAACAGAACCGTACGAATTGTCAGTTTTTATATTTTTTATGTATAAACATTTGTGTGAAGAAATATAGTAATTAAGTGTATAGTTCTAGGATATACTAATATATATATGTATACATATATATATATATATATATATATATATATATATATATATATATATATATATGTATATATATATATATATATATATATATATATATATATATATATATATATATATTTATATATATATATATATATATATATATATATATATATATATATATATATATATATATTGATTTAAATATCTTTTCATCGGTATCAAATAAAATGACTTTCCACCATCGTACGGGTTGCATAAATATCTCGTGTGATATTGTTCTTTTGGCATTGTTTATACAGAAATTCGCCATGCCAACTTTAAGCATTGCCACAGCCAATGTTTAGCAACTCGCTGAAAACAAACTCTTGACATTAACTAAGGCAATGCTTGTTATACAATAATAATATAGCAAAAATATTTGATATAATACAATTTCGTACTTATCTTATTTTACTTTGGACAAAAAAAATTGTGAAACAAATTTATATTTGTCAGGATATAAATTCGGTTTGTTTTTAAAAAGTTCAGATATTTCGTAGATCACTGCTTTTCTAATATTTTACGTTCTATCATTGCAGACTGTACATACAAGCAAGAAAACAAGCAGTCGGCAGAAAAATAATAAAAAACAGCTATGAATCTTCAGCATTTAACCAAGTTTAAAGTCACGTTAAAACACTAAATTCCTTTAAGAGACACTGTAATTTTGTTTTTATGGTTCTGTGTCGGAACAAACGCGATTTCGTTTCTAAGAACACAATGAAAAACTGAAATTGCAATCTTGTAAAAATAACGTCAAAAATAGAAAACTAATTCAACCACTTACTTTTTTATTATACTTACATAAAATCGCTGTTTTTATTTTTGAAGTAGAATTCTTATAATTTTAAATTATTTGTCTGTAGGTCTATATTTTTGGTTTTTCAATCGAGAACTTGTATTATTTAAAAATTTTTTTTGTAATAAATCATAATAAGGATTTATTTCACGTACTTAAAAAAAATCGATATTTTATACTAGTTAAAATACATTAAGTATGTTGGTGCTAGTGCTGCATCTAGACATTAAAGATACAATTGTGTGAAATTCAATTCAGAAAGATTTATTTAGTTGTTATAGTGATGCTATTTTAACAGTTTATGCGAAATCAGGAATACGTATAATAAAATTACTCAATCTATCAAAACAATCTAGAATGAAATTTAAACATAAATTATGTTATTTGATTATATTAGCAATACCAAGATACAAGAAAATATTGTATGTCATTCCGGTGGATAAACACTCGTTTGATATCTGCAGACATTCAGTTGCCTCATATTGCTAGAGAGTAAAGTAATCAAAATGTTTGGATCATTACGGTTATGCAACTTCGAAGTGTGCGACTCAAATTAAATACAGGTATCCAGTGACGTCACTGAAGCCGAAGCTTTAACCGGTGTTTTTGAATTATGACCTTATTTAATATTAGTTACAAAATATTCCAACATCCAACTTAATATTGCATGAATAGTTATATTTGAAGCAAATTTCGTTTAAAATTTCTAGCAATAAATTTAGAATGTCATTTTAATTATATCGCAACTTGGTAATAACATTTATGAACCTTGAAATCGTTCAAATATTAAAATAAATGATTCTTCTAAAGCGGTCTATCAAATCGGAGTACAGCGATATGCAATTAGAGCTAATTTGAATTGTATGTTCGCCTTCAGATTGATGTACAATGTACTGCGTAGTTTGGTCACCGAATGGTATGGCAAATCTATGTTATCAAACATATTTTATTTGTATTCTATTTTAAGATTATTTGCAATACAAATCATATAATCAAAATAATTAAATTCTTTTCAAAATTCGAAATTTTGAATCATTGGGAAATAAGATAAAATTACATAAACCATTTGGTAGAGAATTAAATTCGCTAATACTAAAATAAGAAGCACTAGCTTCGCCAAATTATAAAGTATGGCTTGGCGAATTTCTGTATAAATATACAATAATTGTACAATATTCATCAATATCATTGATGTTTTTGACAGCTATCCATTGACAAAGATTTTAACCATTTCATTTATTATAAAAACTAAATAAAATATTAATATAAAAACATCGGCCATGTGTTGGTCCTAAACTTTCTTTTACGTAGTCAGTATATTTTGATTTGATAGTATATAAATTAAAATATTTTTAAATTTCAAGAAAACATTTTCATTCATTAGGTCCAGTAAAATTGTAAAGTTAATTTATTGTCAGGTTTCTAAAAGAAACATATATATTTTCGATTTAAAATGTTTGATTCATATAAAGAATATAATATAAAGAAAATATAATCATTCAGTACACATTATTAAAAATTATTATGGTCGACATTTTTAGTTTTCAAATGAACATTAAACCTAACAAAATATTTTCATATAATATTTTAAATTATTTACTAACCTTTGTAACGTTTTCTCACTACAGTGATTTGTGATACTGGCAATAAAGGTGAAATGTCAAAATATTTGAATATTTAAAACAGTTGACATGCATAGTAGATGCGATTTATTATATATAATTTTCCATACCTATGTAACTATGGCAATATAAATAAGACAAAGCAGAATTTCAATAGCAATTTTCTCGTAACTGATACACTTCTTTAACTTTAATTGTAACTATTTTACTCTAAGTGCAGCCGTTTCGAAGATATGCAAGAAGTGACTCAAGTAAACATGCACATCCGGTTTGAATGTGCTTTTCAAAAATAGAAGATTTCCTTCCCAGGCATATACAAATCTTAAGTTTAAAGTTTCATAATTTTACCTTCAACGGTGTAGGCTGTAGAGCGCATACACACACACCCACACCCACAGACACACACTAGCAAACTCGCTAACTAATATACACAAATAAATAACTACAATACAGTTTTTCGTTCAATATTGCATAGGTGCATTTAACTAACAATTTTGTACGAAACATTCTACTGGTAATATTTGTATTGTACTCATGTTTCGCAACATAGTAGCAAGTAATAATGAATTTTAAAATGAAAAACAAAACAAATAAGTTTACCTCTATTTCATGAACGTGCAAAGTGAGGTGCAATGGAAAAGGTATGATTTAAACCGAGTTAAAAAGAGATGAAACATACTATACGTGATGTGTGCTTAGGTATGCATGCATGTGTGAGTATAACCGTGGTCTGTTGGGATTAATGATGAAATATGTACAACTTTTAGGTAAAAATTTTAGTTTGTAACTTTGACACAATGTACGCTTTCCACAGGCGAAGGTTATATATGGTTTTGTATGTTTGTATGTGTATATGTATGTTTTATTATTTTAGACGCTAATATACGAGACGCTCCCTGCTCTTATTAGTTTAGGACTGACGTGTTTCAAACACAAATAAACTGGTTACATAAATTATATTGTAATTGATCGTTCGGAATGTATAATTAATATGAAAGCCTAAATATAAAATGCGCAAATTTAAAGCCAACCTTAGGCTAATGATTTACAAGTTTGGTACATGGGATATTTCCAAACCAAGCATTAGAAGATGATAAGAATGGAAAAAAATTAATTTCAAATCAATTATCAGATTAGATTTTAACCATTTCGGTTTTATAAATATTAACGCCAAATATAATTTTATATTTGGGTAAATTCAAACTGGATATTTAAATAAACAGATATAAATAAAAAAGCATTTAAAAAATTATTTATGATTCGGCATATTTAAACTGAACAAATATTTAGTGGAGCAAACACTGCGACAGAATCTATGAGCATACATAAGAGTGAGACAACTAGAGAAATAAAAAGCCATCGCTTAATTTTAGTGTGAAAATAATCTTATTTTAAGCGTGTAAATTTGTTTAAGTAATTCAAAACAAAAATTGGGCGACCTCCATTCTCTAATATGTAGTTACGAAAAAAACTTCTTTTTTACTTAATTATACGAAGTAATAACTTATC
Organism: Nebria ingens riversi; assembly: GCA_018344505.1. Lineage (NCBI taxonomy): Eukaryota > Metazoa > Arthropoda > Insecta > Coleoptera > Carabidae > Nebria > Nebria ingens. Next base: position 97,001 of record JADQWA010001371.1, read on the forward strand.
CTTTCTTTCGCAAATTTTAGTCATAGATATACTGTTGTATACTGAAGATGATTATACTTAGTGGGTGAAACGCACATAAACAATGAATAAAATTTGTAAAAGAAAGGAAAATTGTACTACTGTTATTATATACATTCACGTAATTCAATCCTAATTTGAAGTAATAAGTAAATTTTAACGAAAATACGCCTTCTTACTTTTCCTGAATCAAGTCTGACCATACTTGAAATGACGGTCTGCGCGCGCGCAGTATGTGTATATGAGTTACATTAAGTAATGGAAATATAAAACATAACGATTCTGAACAAAATTTGCGATTCCGAGATGCCATAAGAAAGTAACGCTTCTGGGTTAAATTTTAAAAATCAACACTTATCTAATTATAAAACTATTTGCGCGTGTATATTCTTAAAACATTGTAACAATCAAAATAATATTTAATTAAGTTTAAGCATAATAACGTCACTGCCTTACAGTAAACTAGGACCTAGGGAATAATTAACACCATTGCAAGCGCTTCTATTTAATTAGTGACAACACTGACTGTCGGTTGTTAACTATATAACAGTATTTATGGTTAACTAACAACATTTGTAGTTATAGTTCATGCTGTTTATACTTCAACAATAGCTTTTCCTTTCTTGAAACTTAAGCTCGCATTACATTACATTAAATATTGAACAATAAATCGAACGATTTTTGGAACAAATATAATTTTTAGTATTAAACAGCAAATTGTTGTAATATTTTTTGCTTCGTATATTATTTGGTAGAATAGAACATGTTCTATTTCGGACACAATTTGTCTGTGACTACACGTAATGCGCATTGTTATTATCTGAATTGTTATCTACTATTCTTTTATATAATTTTTTTTAATTACAACTAGGGACATTGTTATGTTTACAACGAGCAATTCAGTTCGCGTTTCCATTTTTTAAATACCCCTAAACATTTTTAAGCGCATTTGATAATCGTATATGTCAAATAGTGTCATATTTATGTGAACTACGCAGAACCATGGACCAGATATTGTACAATACATTGTTTACTGTCAAACGGTATAAATTTAATCCCAATCAATTTCTTTTTGTTTAATATAAAACGAGCTTTAGATGTATTGATGAAAAATGTGTAAAATAAGTATAATACACGAGAACCAATACAGAAAATGAAAAACATTCTTGACGTTTTTAAGTAAATGATATATAATATGATATTAGTGTAAAACTGTGATGTATATATTATTTTCGTAATACAAATAGCGGTTAATCAATTTTGACTAGCACTTCACTCAACAAGAAATCTGCACGCCGACTAATACCATCTTTGTTATTTAGATTTTATATATGCAGGAAAGTCAGGAAACTTATTATAGATAAAATACCAAGCAACGTTGGTCTAGATTTAGTTTTTTAATTTCTTAATTATAAGAGTAATTTTCTATTTAAAATTTGTCCTTTTTACGTAATTTATGCCTCGGATACGCCTATTTATCAATTAGTATATAATTACAGATACACACCTTGGTTCGCTAGACTTGTAAGTTCTTTTTAATTTATATTACAAAACATTCTTTACATTATTGTTGAAGTTAGCAATTATCAACGAGAAAGAAAAACTTGACCAGATTTACACCACTTCAATATTAAGCGTTTACATAAAATTCATGTACACTAAAAAGGCAAATGTACGGGAACTTCCAAAGTTATCTTTAGAAAGCAATTGAAGATTGTAATTGACCAAAAAAAGAGGATAATCTCAAACGGTTGAGAGTCAACAATTTCATAACCGAAACAAAGATTAAACTTTTACTTGACTACTGCAGCTTTAATAAAAATATAATTCTAAGCGAATTACGTCCCTGCTGCATTACTAAACCAAAAAAACATTTATCTTTCATACATATTTTGTAAGCGTCAAGAAGAAAACAAAATTAGTTTACCAATTCTTCCTAAAGCGATTTCTGACGAAGTCTCCACGTACGATATTTCTAGAATATTTTGACGGAGTGCAACTTTTGCAGTGGTTTCGAATGATTCAACTCACTGACTACTATATTATTTGACAAATTGAATGTCTCGAGTTTTAGTAAAAATAGCTTTATAAAGCAGCGCCATACATCGTTTACATAACATAATATTAAATTCACAATAGACGTTATAATTTCGCGTTGTTGACATATATTTCTAAATTTCCGTAAACACAAACTAAGTGTTATCGACCCTGAAATTGTTGGCGATATAATAATTGATACAAGATCAGCTATGAACTAATATAGGTCGATCATATTACTAAATAAAAGTTAATAAAAAATATGAATTTCATATTAATAAAAATAATATTAAATGGCGATCTTGATAGGGTTCTTATAGTATATTTCGCCAAATATCTCAAGGTTCCCTAACAAAGTCGACAATTTTTTGTCTTAATAAATATTTTAATTGCAATTATCATTAATATAGGTCAAACGCACGATTAAAATAATATTGCTACATAATTAATTATAATTATAGCTTTTGGTTTCAACAATGGCATTTATTTGTCATATTTTTTGGAAAATTATCTAAATATCCTGCCACAATTAAATAAGTAAACCGTTTTTAATGTTATAAAGGAAGTTATTATGATTAACGTACTAATGAGTTTAGAAATTATAATTAAATATTCATTGTTAAAACTTTTCGTTTAGATCTTGGTTTAGTTGTTTTAAAGAAAATTATGATGAAAGAAGTTTAAGTTTTCTTTTATTGCACAATACTTACATTTTACGCGAACTTAAACAGTATATAAAATACTCTTTGTCTAAAAACTTCTAGTTAACACAATTTGAGTGAGAAATAAAAAATTCTTCAACAAATGAATAACATTTTAATTACGACATCTAACAACACGCAACTCATACGGGCGTTTATAGCTTGCCGTATGTAGTAGGTACAGAAGAATTTAAGTGTTTGTCTTTAACACTCGCGGATTCAAAAATTTGTTTACATAAATTCATTTCACACCACCTTGATTCCAAGAATGTACATATGTCATACTTTGTAATGCTTGCTAGCCGTATGACCTCTGAAGGTACCAAACCGATTTCAACCAAATTTGCCACACACATATAAAACGAATCAGTGCCGTACTTCAGGAGATATTGAGTCCAAAAATGTGTTTTTTTAAATTTTGATTTAACCAAAACATCTACTTAAATTACAATTTTTTTAAATTTATCTAAAGTTTATTTAAGTTATAACCGAATGCCGTAAAACAATAATGAAATTAATATTTTTTTAAATAAATAAAAACAATTGATGTTTTTTGTCGGCTTGTGCGATGTTTTGAGTAATATATATGACAGTGAATATCTTAGATTGATTACTATATTAATGTTAGTTTAATTATTACTTTGGTCTCTCTAATTTTATAGTACATATATAATTAATTTATAGATATTCGTCATGCCAAACTTTAGGCATTGACACAGCCAGACTTAACAGCTCATTGAATACCTACTTTTTTTTATACTTAAGATATAAAAACAGATATCTTAGATTGATTACTATATCATTGTTGGTGTTATTGATACTTTGATAATTTTAATTATAGTTATGTATGTACGTATGAACAAATATTGTTTTTTAGCTCGCCGTACGTAGTATCGAAAACATTTTAGTTACAATATATAATGACAATTTTTCCATATCAAATACGCTTTAGTCCAATTAACATTGCTATATTGAGACTAAAAAATTATGAAACATACATACATACATAACATCATGGCTATTCCCAACATATAGGGTAGCAGAAAACACTTTTCATTCACTCCCATCTTGACAATCTTTTGCCATACAACTCTATCCTTACAAACTTCTTTCGCTTCATTGAAATTAATTAGATTCTTCATACATGCTCTTCTATTTCCCTTGCACACAACTTTTCTTTTGCGCAACTCATTCTCAACCACATTTATCCACTTATTCCGATGACGACCTCGCATTCTCACACCATTCATTTCATTTCGCCCACATAAATCTTCTTCGTCAATCTTTCACTCGGCATTATTTCAACATGACCATACTACCTCATTTGACTCTCACCTAGTCTACGTCCGACATTTTTTACAATATCGCACTGCTCATACATCCACGTATTTATCTTTCAGTGTCTCTTTGATACACCACATTAATTTGATATTTTAATGAAATTGACTATGAAACCACTTGCTAGAAATAGAAAATAAACACATATTAAAGATATGCAAGCACAATATAAGCGTTTCTTTTACTAAATTTTAAACAATATCGTTTTCCAAATTAAAACTCAATTTTCACAGTAACACAACTTAATATTTTCTAAATTTGGCTGATTTTACCAAATGTATTCAATATAGTAAAATGTTTCCCAAAGAATTATTTAAACCTTATATCGTTATTATCCCAAGATTATTGACAATGTTAAATTAAAAATGTTAAATATATATATAATGATCTAATAATAGTATGTTTTCAGTCAATTTCACGGATTTTGGTAATATCATCGACTACTGTAAATGTATAAAGAAACTTCTTTAGTTTAAAGAAAATAAAAATTCATTTACGAAGTTAGATATTTGAAAAACATTTCACATCTCTCGAGTCTATTTACTGAGAAAGAATTAATTAATGACATATTCTCGTGAAAACGAATATTTTTGTGATAAAATTATAGATAAATTTACGTTGCTATAAGATAGACGTCTAGACTTATTTTTAGTGTAGTTTTTAAATTTCATATTTAATCTATTTGTTGTTTACTATTTACCTTCATGTTATTTTATTTTATAGGTATTAATATAAATTTTGTTCGACTGGTTTGATGAATAAAACAGGGTTTTTCAGGAATGCAGTCAATTGGTAAAAATATTTTATTAATTAACTCGACGTTTCGACAAACACAGTTGTCTTCTTCAGGAGGCTACAATGGTACATTATCTTTTAGTATTTAATTTTGAATCATATAAGTATTTGTGAGAGAATTCATTATTTTTATTCTCTCACAAATTCTTATATGATTCAAAATTAAATACTAAAAGATAATGTACCATTGTAACCTCCTGAAGAAGACAACTGTGTTTGTCGAAACGTCGAGTTAATTAATAAAATATTTTTACCAATTGACTGCATTCCTGAAAAACCCTGTTTTATAGGTATTAATATTTATTTTGTACTAACTCATTTACAATTTTGTATTTAATCTATAATCATTTAAAAATATATATTATTGTTATGAATAAGAACTTGTTTAGTACACTAAGAATCCGGTCCAAAGCAAAACACTATCGATGGGGTCCCAGATTTGCAATCTGAAGAGGAAGAAAGGTTCTCAATGCAACAACAACCAACTTACCCAATTTTTCTGCTGGTGTTCCAATTTAATGGCCTATAGACAGAAAGAAGGTGCTAAATTTTATTGACTTTTGCGTAATCAAAACAGTAAGTTTAGACCTTCCTTCATATCATTCTCCAATTCCTAACCAATAAGGAAACAGATTGCCAATATTTTAAAGACCTGCTCGATAACAAATTTTCGCCACAGCTACGCTTAAAGACAAAAGAAGATTTAGATGAAGCAATAACATATCTCTCCTGTTCCATTCAAATTGCTGCCTAGAAAGCTACAAATATTTTCTATTTGTAAAAACAGAGGATTGGTCCGAATAGCGAATAATATTAAAAGACAGATCGCAGCAAAATATAAGCTTAGAGCAAATGGCAGAAAACTTAAGATCTAAGTGACATGAATCAACTTAACAGAGAAACAGGAGAAGTAAAAAATAGCATCTGCAGTGTCTTGCGTAGTACATTTTGTTTAGATAAGAAGAATATCAAAATTACAATTTTTTAAGCATTTAAGAAAATATAATTATTTATTATGTTTTATTGGAAATTAGTATAGCTTTGCCGTTTTTTTATTTTTTAGTTTCCAGTAACACATATCAGTATATGGCAAAACAAATCTTTATTGCTAATAAATGTAATTCACTTATTCTACGTATAATATGGCCATGGAAGTTTAGTATAATTTTTCCAGAATTAACATAAAATATCTCAGATGGTGTTTTTATGCTAGGTACTTTTAAGGGTAGTACTAATAGGGTTTTTTTATCGACATAATTGATTATTAGTTTAAAACCAAATAGCGCAACTCATTTTTTGTGTCTGGTTTCTAAGATTTCGACACTAAAATGTTTTCGTAAAAATTGTAATCTTATTATACGCCAATCAACATAAACTTTGTTTTTAAATAGGTGTAGTGTTTTGTACATTTTCAATTAGACCGATTTGGTTGAAATTTTCCGGTGTGAACCCGGCTTTCAAAATTCAGTTTATTGAGGGTTACTTACCTGCTGAGTAGTCAAAATCGTGTGCGCGCGTGCGTATGTGCGTGCGTGTGTGTGTGCGCGCTCCACAGCCAAAACTGCCAATATTATCACGAATCTTTAAATTTATGATTTGTATATGGCTCGCAAGAAAACGTTCTATTCTTGAAAAGAATATTCAAACGGGGAGTGTATTTTTTTCAGTTTCTGCACATACTCCGAAACAGATGCACTTACAATAAAAATAGTAACTACTAAAATTAAAGATATTAATATTTTGCCACAGTTACGCTGGAATGGAGAATTATATTTAGTAAATCGTATCAACTATGTTTGTCAACTGTTTAACAGGCAAACAAAATAGACTTAAATAATTTGCAGTTTGACATGTAACATGTATTGTCACAAATAGATTTAGTGAAAATCATTTCAAAGGTTACTAAATTATAAAATATGATACATAAATATTTTGTTAGGTTGCAAGTTAATAATAATGCAAATATAACGGCGAGAATAATTATATTTTCTTGAATGTTTAAACAAAATATACCTACTACGTATAAGAATGGCAGAATGGTGATGTCAGAGTGACAGGTTGTGCGATCAGTAAACACTATTATATCAAAAATAAATATTAGGTTTTTTTAGTCATATTGATAACGAAATGATGAAATAGTTTTATACTCTTTGATTTTATATTTAATAGATTTATTCTTTATGTATTTTAACGATTTAAGTCACATATTAAACACTAATTTATTCCAAAACATATGTTTCTAAGCGCATATTTCGGAAAATATAATCATCGGAAGTATAAAAGAGACGCCAAATATGTATTTCGAATTATTAGGTGTTTTTCAAATAGCAATAAATCAGTAATTAAGGATGAGCCCCGTTTATTTTTTATAGTAAATGATACTTAAAATACTGAACTAGTCAATTTGCTGCTAAAAAACGTTTAATGAATTTATTTTGCATTAAAAACAAGTGCTTTTATCCATAAGATTTACATGGAACAATTCACTAATAAAACACGCAAAAACCGCAATCGTATTTCACGCCCGTTGTGACATCATTCCTTTGTCGACCATTAGTTATTCTTATATTTTGATTATTATGTTTCTTGATCAGAATATTGCACTAAATGTGCATATATACTGAAGGTTGGTTAATACCGAAAACTCTCTGTAAACCAGTTTACTACTCAAATAACAGCAGTTCTAAACATGTCCATTTAAATTATTTTATGCCACGATTGATATACGTATATGTTTGGTTTTGAACTGATCATTATTGCTTTAATTATGGTTTCTTCCACGTTTTTGTTACGTTATTTTTTTATGAATAAAAATGCTTGATGTTTGTTAACATATTATAGTTTCTCTTAAATTTTATTATTTCAATTATTGTATGATTATACATTTATATTAAGGCATGGGTGTGTAGATCCGTCAAAAGTCGCACGCATGCTGATGAGTACAGATCATGTGTACCATAAGAGTTCGTTTTTCTTTTCTAAGATAATTTATTAATATGAAAGAAATTAGAAGATTATACAAATTTTTGTTTATTATTTGTTCTTTCCTGAATCCAATACGTAATAAGTAGTTAGAGACAATTGAACACTGCACTACGAATTGAAGGAATTTGGATAAATTTGATTGGTAGATAGCAATCAATAAGCAACGGGCTGCGTCATTCTTGAATTTTATAGATAAATATAATTTTATTGCACTTGAAAACTTATCAAAGAATTGGTTTACATTACTATCATTGCTGCACTATGATAGTGTAGGTATATTTATAAAGCACAGTGTAATAAATTATAAAATAATATTTCAACTAGACAAATGTAAGTGCAATTTTTTTCATATGCATTAGAAAACATCTGCAGTGTATTGCACTAGACTTTCTTATACGAATTAGGCATATATTGTTTAGATAGAGGGGTTATTCATATATGCCCAATACGTATAAGAAAGTAAAGTGCAAGACACTGTTGATGTTTTAATGAATTAAAAACGTAATAAATTATGTATTTATAATATTTTTAATATTTTACTCACTAAACAAGACATTTAAAAATTGAAATAAGAATTTTCTTGTAATCGGTATACTTTTTCATGAATTTATTTAGAGAAAAGTTGTGCATAATAGTAATATCTTTTATTTTGAATACTAGTATATTTTCTATAAGTGCAGTCGCTTTGGAGATATTGCAGAATTCCCAAAAATTGACTAGAGTAAACATGCACATCCGGTTTGAATATTATTTTCAAAAATAGAAGGTTGTCTTCAGAGCCATATACAAATTTTAAGTTTAAAGATTTATAATTATAGCGCTGACCGTTTTGGCTGTAGAGCGTTCACACACAGACACACACACAGACGGAATGCTGAAAATAGTCAGACTCGAATCAGAGAAGGTCAACAGATGTATTTCCGTTAAAATCTCGATTTTGTTTTTTCATGATTACAACACTTCCTCATATACATTCGTATAAGAATATTTTCTTGCATGTTTAAAAATACTATATTCAAATTGTACGTGTATGCTACTTTAGAATTGAACACTTTAAATCTAAAATATATGTTTTTTTTTCTAATCTGACAATAAACTATCTTTACAACTTAAGAAAAACCATCAGAGTCGTTTACTTCTAAGAAAATGTGATAGGAGCGCTACTGTATATAGGTGCGAGGTAGAGCGTTTCTGCAGCCAATGTATAAACTAAAGTCTGAAGTCGGTAATTGTAGTGTCTATATTGAAATAGCAACAGACTTTTAAACAAATAGACGGACGGGTTTAAACAGCGCGAATTTTAAAACCAAAATTTTTTTTTCATTATATTTTTAATATCGAAGAAGTCAGAGGTCATCATACATGAAACAGAATTTAATAGAAATGAAGGGAAAAATTAAGCAAAAATTGTTTTTATTCAAGTAAGTTTAGGGGCATATTACGAATTGACATATTTCTTAGCTTCCGAAAATCTATTATTTCGGGAGTAAGGTCTGTTTTATAAAAATTTATTCATTTCGGTAACATAATTTCTATGAAATTTAGATCAATATTTATTATTTCTATGTTTATACCTTTCGGAGTCCAAATTATAAATCGCATTTTGTTCTGCCAATAACATATGTATAATTGACAGCTACTCTAAAGAATGCAACTACCGATGAATATCTCAAGAAAGCGTATATTAACATTGTATTTACTTATTATTAGTATAAACTCGAGTAAAATGTTGAGAGCGCGCTACTAAAATTGTTAATTACATTCGCGCTAATACTGGGTTCCTAACTATGAATCATTCGTGCGATTGTATTTACCCCAACTTTTATCTACTTTAAATAGGCGCGTGCTATGCGAAATACGAATGATTTTTAACTCGCCGTAAAAAAGTAATAAACGTATTTATTTTTTAAAATAAATTAAAAATTTATTGAATTGTTTTTGTGTTTCCCGGCTTGCGCGATGCTTTGAATAATACATACGACAGTTGATATTTTAGATTGATTACTATATCATTGTTGATTTGATGGTTACTTAGATTATTTTAATTATAGTGCAATAATAGTTATTTATACAGAAATTCGACATGCCAAAGTTTAGGCAACAGCTCGCCGACGCCGAATATACTTTTTATAATAACCAAGGGATAAATATAGCTTTGATTGACAGTCAATACTAAACAGCTCGCCGAATATCTAATGATTATATTATTCAATATATAAAATAGATATCTTTGATTGATTACGCTATATTGTCATTGTTGATTTGATTGTTACTTTGATCATTTTAATTATAGCACAAATATTCTTTATTTATTCAGAATCTCGCCATTCCAAATTTTAGGCATTGGCCGAAGGCGAGCTCTGAGTATTTAATTTATATTATTATGTTTCAATATATATATATATATATATATATATATATATATATATATATATATATATATATATATATAAATAAATAAAATATAAATCTGAGCTCGCCTTTGGTCAATGCCTAAAATGCATTCTGAATAAATAAAGAATATTTGTGCTATAATTAAAATTATCAAAGTAACAATCAAATCAATAGTTTGCAAATAAATTATAATTATGAAAGAAAAGAAAAAATAACATCAAATTTTACTCGGATGAGTACAGTCGCAAATTCGACCGAAATTTACCATTTATTGAAATAAATCATATGAATATGAGTCACAGTTTAGTGTCTTTCTGAATTTTGAGATAACATTTGCTTCTTGCGTTCATACGCAGAAACAAGTTATTTGACTTTTATTGAATATTTTCTAATTTCAAACATAGCATTTATTATTTTTATCTATCTGTACAGATAAGATAAGAATACAATTGTGAGATAACAAATGTTCGTTTGTTTTTCCGCTTCATCTAGTGGTGAATTTCTCAAGTTCACACTATGGATACAAACTATTAGGCTTAGTTCCTCTTAACTTTTTTTTGCATAGACGCCACCTTTCAGCTAGGTATATTCAAAAAATCTTAGAATCGCAAAATGCTATAAAATTAGAAGTAAGCTATTTTTACGCTATAATAAAAGATATTTCGTTGAATAAAATATAAGGAAGTTATTTCGAACACATTGGTACCATACTTTTGGTCTTATTACCATCAACATTACAAAAAACCATTTAATCCAAAATATCTCAAATTTGGCCTATTTGAAAAAATGAAAAAAAAAAACCATTCGATATGTATTTATATAAAGAATGCATGGTAAAAATGTCATCAATATATTTTTTTGTATTATTGGAGATAAAAAATAAAAACCCCCAAAATAGGCACTTTTTCATAGTTTTTATTATTTTTCTCCAATACAAAAACAATTAATGACATTTTTGCCATGCATTCTTTATACAAATACACATCGAATGTTATTTTTAAATTTATTTTAAATAGGCACGATGTTTAAGCGAGATTGATGGTTGACTTTAATTGGACATATGAATGAAAATATTTTCTTAAAATTTAAACATTTTATATTTTAATGTATATAGCTACTATCAAATCATAATATACGTATAAGAAAGTTTAGGGCAATATATGGCCGATGTTTTTTGTGCATTCAACTTGTGTATGTAGACTTCAATTTAAATCATGAATTACAATTTCATATTTCAATTATTGTTATTCACAGAGCCACTTGTAACCTCTAGCTACAAAAACGCCTTGTTTTCCAGTACGTATGGTTCAGAAATATAGCTATCACTTCCAGCAATACAATCAAGTAAGTTTATTAAAAAATTATTTACGTAAAAGTGATTACAAAATAAATTCAACACATACCTAGATATAATTTTATTGCGCTTCTAGTTATAAGTATTTGTTCTTCGTAAATTTCCATATCAATGACTTTGATCAACAATATTAAACTTATCTTATCATATCAACTTTATAGTTAAAAAAATGACTTATTCAATTCCATTTAAAATTGTGCATCAAAACTGATAAATATGGTTAAAAATTAATTATATATAACCACAGTAACATCAGCCAGCGTCACATACCAACAAACATGTATTTAGAATAATTATTTTAAATTTTACTTTAAATGCCTTTGATAAATGTAATAAAAACATCTGCAGTGCATTGCACTGGACTTTCTTATACGTATTAGGCCTATTTTGTTTAGATGTTATATTTTAATAACCTCTCTATCTAAACAAAATACGCCTAATACGAATAAGAAAATCCACTGCAGATGTTTTATGCCCGATTTCACCAACGTAACCTTGGGAACATAAATAAGACAATTACAAATTTAAATAACAATTTTCTTGTAATTGGTACTTATTGATTAAAATTTTCAAACAGAAGTTGTGTATAATATTAATATCTTTCATTTTGAATGCTAGTATATTTTCTGTAAGTGCAGCCGTTTTTGAGATACTTAAATCAGATTTCTCAAAAAATGATTAGAGTATACAAGCACTTCCGGTTTGAATATTCATTTCAAAAATAGGAAGTTTTCTTGCGAGCCGTATACAAGTTTTAAGTTAAAAGTTTCATGATTATAGCATTGGCAGCCAATATATTTGCTGATCATCTAACAAATGTTTTCTATCTTTTAGCGCAGATAACTTTTTCAGATGAAGAGATTGAGATCAATCAGCTTCTTAACTAACCTCCCTAGTTCTTGCAAATTAAGCCATTCGCAATAACTCAAACAAAAACCATTGCATTTCTTGATATCACTCAAGCTTTTAATAAAGTGATGACATGAAGACCTTCTTTATAATATCAAACAGAAAGTGATTCAGTTTTATTTGTGGCTGTCCAACCTGACTAAAATTAACTTCAAAGTAAAACTTCAAGAACAACTAACATCCGGTTCCCTATCACATCCGGAGATCTTCAAGGTAACGTATTTGGACTAATCCTGTATTTTGTTATAGAGTTTTGTATTAGGTTGTAATTAGAAGCTCGGGCTTTGTATTCGATATAAATGAATTAATTATTACTCATATTTTGTCCATCTGCATTTTAAATTACTAAATTGTTTTCTATTTGACGAGCATGCCAATATTTGAGTTTGCTAATTCACTTTTCTTAATATATAGCTTGTAGGTAAATGAATGAGAAATTATTGCTATAATATAAATAAATACTTTTGAACTTAGCACTCATTACAATAAACCATTAAAACAAGAATCAATATAGTACAAAGATTTCAAGCCCAGAACAGGTTGCTTGTGGACGTACTGAGTAGAGTAAATATATAATTGACATAGTGGCATTTTATCGGAACCGTAAACACATTCAAATTAAGTTTTTTGAAATATCTAGATCAGGGATGCACAGACTTGTTAAGACCAAGAGCCACATAGGTCCATTGTGACTTATTGGAGGGCCGCTAAAAAAAAACTTGAAAGTTAACTTCCATATATTGATTATATTATTTATACTTATCATAAATGTTACAAAAACTGATAATAAAAAGAAAATGAATTTAATTTTATGCGTGACATTGCATTGATTTTACAATTGTTTTTATATTTGGTTCAAGTTTTGTAGTAGCCAATCGCAAAACGACCTCTAAATTTGCATCAATCAAGCGGTTCCTATTTTCGATTTGTTAATATTCATGACTGAAAAAATATGATCACAAATATATGTTGACCCAAAGAGGCTTGCGCATTTTAACGCATTATCTAGTAACGATTTATAATTGTTGTTATCGACACAACGATAGAAATGTAATAAATTGCCTTCAAATTTATTTCGCAGGTTCTCATCGTTTTGCATATCGATGAGTTCAAGCTGTACTAATTCGGGTGCATTTTCGGGAAAAATGGCAAAAGGGTTGCTAAATAAATCTTTTTTGAAAATCAAAAAAACGATCCTTGAAGACTGATATCAAGTTATCAACCTTTTCAAGATAAATAGTTTTGAAGTTGACATTGATCTTTTCTGAAACCTTCTTGTAATTAGGAAAATGGATATAGTTCTCTGATTTAAGTTATTGGTCTTTGTTCTGACGTCGCGTGTTTAACGTATTTAAATGATTAGTAATGTCAACTAGAAAAGCTAAGTCACATACCTATTCCGGATTTCTTATGTCAGAGACGTTTTTGGCTTTCTCAGTCATGAAAATTTCAATTTCGTCAATTAAATTTAGGAACCGCTCCAATGTTTGACCGCGACTTAGCCACCTCACTACTGTGTAAAAAGTTAAGTCCCCATATTCGCTTTCAATGTCTTCAAAAAACTTTTTAGACTGGCGGTGATTAAGGCCACGTGATTTTATGAAATTGTATCAGCACATCACCGTATCGTCCTAAATGCTGTTTCAATAATGCTACCAATCCAGCATTAGCTCCTACCATCAGCCGTGATACCTGATAATTTTGTCAGATCTAAATCCATTTTGGAACATTGTTTCAAAAGCCCAGTGAACGTGTCACTACCTTTCGTTTGATCTGACAATGAACTCATTCCAATTAGCTCCTCACTCACCTCAAACTCGTGAGTTATTCCACGTCCAAATATAAATAACTGGGCTGTGGAAGAAATGTCTGTTGATTCATCAATAGCCAAGGAAATGTAGGCAAATTTCTTTTAATAGGATGTTAATTGTTCTTTTATATTTTCTGACATTGCAGTAATTCTTTTTGTACAGTCATCCTGTTCAACTGAATTTTCTTAAAATTTTTGGCTGATTCCGGACAAATTTTTCTTGTAGCTATCTCTAAGCAATCTTTAACAAAATCTGCGTTTGTAAATGGTCGAGATCTTTTTGCTATAAGGTGAGATATTTCAAAACTTATTTCTGTTGCAGTTTGCGAAACTTCAAAAGGTTTTGTAAATATCCCTTGCTGTTCAGCCAATTCCCGTTTCAAAAATGAAATCGTTTGTCTTCGTAGTTCTTCAGGTAGTTTTGAAAATTTAGAATGCAGACTTTCATAGTGTCTCATTATATTCTATTCTTTAGGTACGGCTACAGCACTTTTGCAAGTCAAGCACACGATATTATTAAACGACTGCAAAAAACAATATTTTTCCGTCCAGCTATCCTAGAATTGCCGTTTTTCATCTTGTACTTTGCGTTTCCTACTTGGTCCAGCTTTATCCATTTTAGGATTTATTTTTAGCCTTTTCAGAAAGGCGATTATTAATTGTGGGAACTACACCTACGAAAACGAAATATTTACATGACAAATAGACGAATCAGAAAATTTGTTAAACTTTTTACTAACCGATTATCTTCAGTAGATGGGCAATAGATGCTTACAAAGTTGACCGAAATGCATGAAATAGGAGTTATTTATCTTTAACGCTAACAACACAAACATAGCAAAAAATACTATGTAATGTAAAACCATGCAATGGTACATGCATGTACTACTAAATAATAACATTTTCCTTGGCCGCCCGCGTACCACTCCTGGCGCTACTGCTACTTTACTGTGCGCATGTACAATTTTGGTTAAAGTGAGTCTTTCGTTGGCAATCTGACAGTTGCAACAAAATACATAGAAAGCATACCCTACGAAGGAATTTGCCCCTTAAGCCAGGGCAAAGTTTAGGTGGGGGGGGGGGCAGATCAAGAAAATACATTCGATGAATTATCTGGAAATATCCATCAGCGATTATATGTTTTTTTTTACTAATCGTCAGATTGCCAACGAAAGACTCACTTTTACCACAATTTTAAAAATTACTTATCGTGTGCCTTGTTATAGTTAAAATAATAAAAGGTGGAGCTGCCGCCAGCAAATCAACGGCGGGCCGCGGTTTGTGCATCCCTGGTCTAGATGAAATATTATTTTTTTTATACCTTATTATTTATAACTCACGTTTATTATTAGAAACAAAATTAACTTGATTTTTTAAATTTAATTTCAGATTACGATTCAAATGAAAATGCTAATAGTTACAATATTTTTAGCAAGTTTCGTTCTGGTAGAACCATATGAAACTGGATGTAATATAGCGCACATAGAGATATGGAGTGATCATTATATCACATTTCCTTATAGTTATGGTAGCATCCGTAAATCCTATTATTACGATTTAAATTGTAAAATATTTTCGCTGGATAATGAAAATTCACTCAACGTACGCAATAAGATTGTCCCAATGGCTAATATTACATCAATTGATTTTACCGGATCAACATTGACTAAAATTCCATCGAATATATTATCAAAATATACAAACGTGAACAAAATTATACTTAATAATGTTAGCTTACAAGAAATAGAACAAGATGCTTTCAAAGGCATGTCGAATTTAAACGAATTGCAGTTAAATCGTAACAATCTAACGATTATTAAAGAAAGATCTTTGAGTAATTTAGTAAATTTAACCGATTTAAATTTATCTTTCAATAAACTTTCATCTTCGTTTGAACTTAAGAAACTTATTCATTTAAAAACATTAAATTTGAAGTACAATGCGTTTACGAATTTAAATGACATATATATCAACTCATTGAAGGATTTGGATATATCACACAATAATATATCTGTATTAGACAAACCTATCAACTTGAATAACAAATGGCCCTGGAGTGTGTATAGATCTATAGATTTAAGTTTTAATCAAATCGAAAACATTCCTGAAAATATCTTTCAAGGAAATTATTACAAGATTGATCTAGCATATAACAAAATTCAAAATATTAGTTTCATAAATTTATGCAGATCGGTCAATGTTAGTCATAACCAAATATCGATATTGTCAAATTTTGCAATATGTCTTAGAAAAATAGATCTCAGTCACAACAAAATTAAAGTAATTCCAACAACAATTTTAGAAAATTCAATATCATTAGAATATTTGAATTTTGGTTACAATAATATTACTAATTTACATGTTGATACATTCAATGGATCATTTTATTTGTATTACATATATCTAGACCATAATAATATAAGTAAAATTGATGTTGGTACTTTTTCTAATTTGAATCAACTATTTGTTCTTGATATTTCATATAACAATATTGAAATGATTTCATATGGTACATTCAGTGGAGTACAGGCATTACAAGTACTATATTTGTCTGGTAATAAAATAAAGGAAATAATGCCAGGATCATTGTTTCACTTATATAATCTACACAAGCTGTACATAGATAATAATTCACTTCAAGATTTTAATTTCATATTTATAATAGAACATATGAAAAACCTGCAGTTGGTCAATTTAGACAATAATCTAATCACATGTGATTGGCTAGCAACGGTATTACATAAACTGAAAAGAATGTATTCTGTAGTTGTAAAAGGAAATTCGTTCAAAACGCATAATATAAATGGCATTCGTTGTTTAGGAAACAGTAATGTAATTTCTGAAATAACAACAATAAAAGAGACAGAACAACCAGTTACTCAATCAGCCAAAATAAAAAGTCATCCAAGCTCTGTGGTGCCACCAATCAATATAAACTCGCAGCCATTAATTTCATCGGCCAAATCGGAGCAAAATGAGGAGCAAGATGAAAATTCAAATATTTCGCAAATAAATCAGAAACAATTACAAAATATTATGAGCTCTGTTTCACATCTATATTTCCTTACTTTGATCGTTTTTTTGTCATTGATTATATTCATAAGCATTATAATATTTACCAAATACAGAAAATATATATTCAAGCAAAAAAATTCGGTGGAATCAATCCAGTTGATTGATTCTATTGAGTAAAGTTTATTTATTACCAAGTACTTCTTATTTTATTCTTAAATGTATACTTAATATTTTAATTAAACAGTTGTTAATCATTTAATTGTTTCTCCTGTATCTCATCCTATATATATACACATATATATATATATATACATATATATATATATATATATATATATATATATATATATATATATATATATATATTCTTAACCCTCTCAGGTATGGTGACCACGGCAACGTTCATTTTGCCTCGCGGTTACTTAGTTACTTTTTTAGGTTACTCGTTCTGCCTCGGATTAGGAATAACAGAAAATGTACTTTAATCCTCATAAATCGGCAAATTTTACAAAAAGCTTAGTTCAAGCAGGTAATTTAAAAAAATAAACTTTTCGTAGATACTTCTAGTATTTATCAAGCATTTTTTTTCATTATTTTTATTATGTAAACTTTACTACCAATATTTATTTATATCGCAAGTTAGATATTTATTTTTATGTTGAAATCGTTGTTTTATTTTACTTTATTATTAATTGTTAGTACTAAGTTCAAATTTAACAATGAGGTTTTCTTGTATATTAGTTATAGACGTTTATAAATTGAAAATTAAATATATTTATTTGAATATTTCTATTTTCTTGTGTGAACCTGACTTTTAAAATTCAGTTCATTGGAGGGCTTTTACCTGTTTTCGTTGAAGCCAAATGATAAGTCAAAATCGAAAAAAATTATTTGCAATCTTGAGCGCTAGGCAAAATGAATGTTACCCGTGACCGCAAATGGAGATATTTATGAAATTAATTAATTGTTTAAAATTGTCATCCCAAAATATCCTCATATGGGGACTTAATTTTCTTTGAACAGCATTAAAAATTTGAAATTAGCAATTATTATGTCACGTTTAATACCTATATAAAAACATCGGCCTTGTGTTGGCCCTAAACTTTCTTTTACGTAATCAGTATATTTTGATTTGATAGTATATAAATTAAAATACAAAATTGTAAAGTTAGATTATTGTCAGATTTCTAAAAAAACATATGTATTTTAGATTTAAAATGTTCGATTATATAGTAATATAAAGAAAATATAATTAATCATTACACATTATTAGCAATTATTATGGCCGCACATTTTTTAGTTTTCAAATGAACTTTAAACCTTACAAAATAATTTCATATAATATTTTAAATAATTTACTAACCTTTGTAACGTTTTTTCACTAAACTTATTTGTGAAACTGACAATAAATGTTAAATGCCAAAATATTTGAATATTTAAAACAATTGACATGCATAGTAGATGCGATTTATTATATATAATTTCCCATACCTACGTAACTATGGCAATATCAATAAGATAAGATCTTGTAACTGGTACTTTTTGAAGAAATGTTTCAAACAAAAGTTGTGCAGAATACTAATATCTTTGAATGCTAATGTAACTATATTTATTGTAAGTACAGCCGTTTCGGAGATATTGCAGAAATTTCAAAAAATGGCTCAAGTAAACATGCACTTCCGGTTTGAATATGCTTTTCAAAAATAGGAGGTTTTCCTCCCAGGCATATACAAATCTTAAGTTTAAAGTTTCAATAATAGTTATTTATACAGAATAAAGATATCTTTGATTAATTACAATGCCATTGTTGGTTTAATTTTTGCTTTGACCATTATAAATATATTATTTATTTATACAGAAATTCGCCATGCCAAGGTTTAGCACAGCCTATATTAAACAACTCGTCGAATATGTACTGTTTATAATATTCAACATATCAAATAGATATCTTTGATTAAATACCTTTTATTGTCATTGTTGATTTAATTGTTAATTTTATAGTTTTAATTATAGCACAACTATTGTTTATTTATTCAGAAACTCGCCATACCAAACTTTAGGCATTGTCTTAGCCAATGGCGAGCTCTGAGCATTGCTTGTTTATATAGCAATTCGTCATGCTAAACTTTATGCATTGGCACAGCCATTGCGTATCAGCTTTATGTATTGCGAAGCCTATGCTTGTTTCATTTGTGATTGCTTTAACGGCGATTTGATATAAAAATGCAGATTTCTGATAAATATAATGCGCTAAAAGCAGGTAGGTTAAGGTTGCCGAAATCGCACCGGCGCCTAAATCGCACCACTGTTGATTTACAGAAAACTATTCCACAAATTTTCTATCTATCAGCTATTTTGAGAAGTAGGCAGTAGTTTGAAGCTGTGCAGAAAACTGCATCAGGGTGCCGCGAACCGTTTTGATGACAAATCGTCTGAAAAGTTTAGTGTGTTTGAACTGTAATACTCCGGTACCCGTTGTAAGAAATTAGCCACGAAGTAAATGATATTAATAAGTAAATTCACATCTAGGATAAGAGCACAACTTGTATTTTATCGAGTTAACAGGCTAAAATAACTTTTTGATTGATATTTGGGGATTAAAAACGCATTTTTATCATAAAATGGCAAGTTTCCTATATCGCACCACTAGTGAGTTGCTCAAATCGCACCGGCAGAATGGTATTGTTTTCTTTGTAATGAATAAAATATTGAAGATATGATACGTTGTCTAATGTGTTTTCTCAAAGTATCCTTTTATTATATTATATCCTAGTTTACTATCAGTTTTTATAAGAATTATGTTTTGTTTCTATGTTTTAAGTATCTGTTTGTATCCATTCGTCATATTTTATGAATAAACTACTTTATCATTTAAACTAGGTACTGTTTTAATACAGGGTGCGATTTAGGCAACCCATGGTGCATTTTGCGCAACTAGTTCCTTAAATCGCACCACTTGCAGGCTTTTACAAATTTGTTTAGAAAATAGATTTTCAATGGTAATAGTGCGTTTCCACTTTGGAATTATCTACCTGAGATATCAAATAAAACGCTAGTAGTGATAACTTGGCACAAAATCATATTCCCTATATTAAATTGAGGAAAATCCGAAAAGTGGTGCGATATAGGTAACCTTACCATATAAAAGATCATGATTGCATTATTAGTTGATTGTCAAAAAGCATAGGTGAAGTAATACATAATTCAAAAATCGTTAAATTTGCCAAGTTGTTCATCTGGCGAGTTATATAAGTCGGCAGACGACGAATTGGAGGTATTAAAAAAGAACGAACGATATTGATAACTTGAAGAAGCACTCATAGAGACGAGTTTTATAAGTATAATACTGAAGTGTATAAGTGAATTTAGTTTGAACTACATTCTTATGGTGCAATGTATTGTAGGAATATAAATGTTGGTATGAATAGGGTGCGGGTATGTGACGTATTTAAAAGAATGTCTTCAGCAAAATTCTGTATTAAAAAAACTATTAAAGTTGTTTTTAAAATGAAAGTGAATAGACAATATTTTGGCATTCATTCCAACAAGTTTTAAGTGATTTTATTTTGTGGTATATTGAATATTTTTTTACCCCTGTCCATTGGTGATTCCATAAGTTTGACTTACGCGTGCAATACATAAAATCTAGGTTAAATAAGGTATAGTTAGTTTGCCGATGTTACCTTTATATTTAAAATCGAGTAAAATGTCGACTTTACACTTTCCTTACACGAAGTAATAAATATATATTGCAATCTTAAAAAAAATCGATCTTGAGATTTTACCGGAAAATTTTCAATCCGAAAATGTTACAGACACACACTTAAGCTCTTCTGTACTATGTACGGTGAGCTAAAAATGTAATAATAAGTGTGCAATAATAAAATCATAAAATTGCTCGTTAGTTTTATAAACGACAAATACTAGCATTGTTTATGTTTAAACGTATAATATGTCTATTCAACTCTAATTCAATGCTGTACTAGTTATTATCAAAATATATTTTCCCTATTGTAGTATATCTACTTTATATAAGTAAAAAAATATAGGCTTGCGATCTTAATTTTAACAATAAGAAAGTATCAACGGAGTGCTTCTATATATAAAAAACATCGGCCATGTATTGGCCCTAAACTTTCTTTTACGTAGATTTGATAGTATATAAATAAAAATATAAAATGTTAAAATTTCAAGAAAATATTTTCAATCATTGTCCAATAAAAGTGTAAAGTTAGTTTATTGTCAGATTTCCAAAGAAAACATACGGTATGTAATTCAGATTTTAAATGTTGGATTTTATAGTAGTATAAAGAAAATATTATTATTCATTACATATTATTAAAAATTATTATGGCCGGGCATTTTTTAGTTTTCAAATTAACTTTAAACCAGAGAAAATATTTATATATAATATTTTAAATTATTTACTAACCTTTGTAACGGTTTTTCACTAAACTTATTTGTGACACTGATAATAAATGTTAAATGTCAAAATATTGGAATATTTAAAACAATTGACATGCATAGTAGATGCGATTTTATTATGTATAATTTTCCATACCTATGTAACTATGGCAATATAAATAAGATAATAGCAATTTTCTCGTAACTGGTACACTTTTTGAAGAAATGTTTCAAGCAAAAGTTGTGCAGAATACTAATATCTTTCAATGTTATTCTAAATATTTTTACTGCAACTATAGCCGTTTCAGAGATATTGCAGAAATTGCAAAAAAAGTCTTAAGTAAACATGCACTTCCGGTTTGAATATGCTTTTCAAAAATAGGAGGTTTTCGCCCCAGGCATATACAAATCTTAAGTTTAAAGTTTCATAATTTTGTCTTCAACGGTGTAGGCTGTAGAGCGCATACACACAGACACACAGACACACACACACAGACGTCATTCCAAAAATAGTCAGACTCGATTTAGGGAAGGTCAAAAGGTGTATTTCCGTAAAAATTACGAGAATTTTTTTTTCGTGATTACAATACTTACTTATTACTTCGTAAAAGTAAAAATCTAACGTTTCTTTTAAACAATTTCGCTTACAATTCGCACACGCTCGACAATTAATAAAACGTCATGCCACTGGTGTCAACTCAAATGCGCATGTAACGAAAACAAGCAGTATTAGAGAATTGCAAGTGTAATTATACGGGAAACTTTTAGGCTCTATGTCGTTCTCTATTAACCTCGACACCAGCATCAGCATGTTAGCCCTACCAACATACAGTGACGGTGGCTCTGACATTTTCTGGAATGTTTCCAGCGGCAGGCAAACGACAGTGCACGCTTAACAGAATTAAAATCAACAGAAATAGAGAGCGGAGATAGCGTGAGTGAGAGCAGTCCGTTGGCCGACCACCAGCTATTTGCATTTATACACAGAATGATGTTTAGGGTTGCGGGAGCGGGTGCCGGAGACGCTCGGCGGACGCAGACGAGTGGCGAAAATAAGCGGAGTTACGCCATTCATCTCGTTGTTGTAAAAGGTACAAAATGAGTGGGTTGTTATTGAAACGAATCCAGTATCCCACTAGCCCATATTGATATATGACTACTGTTCAATATGTCGGCTACTGCCACCATTTTCACATGTTTGATAAATCACAACATGAGAATAAATATACTAAAGTCGAATGAAGCTAGAAGGAAAACGTTGTGATTTTAACCATCAATTCAAAGAAATAGCGAGAGTTACAGTAACAATGAGCATAGATTCATCTCTGGATTAATTGTTTTAATAAACATTTACATAATAGGGTCTTTTTTAATAATTTTTTAATGCAAGTTTTTAAAATTCTAGAAACACCGTATTTTTTAATTTTTTTTTAAAGCTTCTAGTTTCGGAGATATGCATTTTTAAAAGTATTTGCGCCCAGGAAGAATGACGTCATTCTTTTTTTGTGTGGGTTATTTTATTACTAGATGTTGGCGCACATTGCCAGCTATTGCAGTTTTGTATTCTGATCTGTCATTTGATTTTTCTAGTTTTCTTTATACGTTTTAAATTTTTCAATAAGTTTTATTTTTCCAGACTACTGTGTATTAGTTTTGTTTACGAACGCGGTCAAACTTATTAAAAACGACCTAATACCACACTAACAAAATTATTTCTTTATTTTTACTTGATTGGCAACATTGTTAAATGGAAGGAGACGCGAAAAGTTCAAAAATCCACTGTTGAATTGCAAATGAGAATAAGTATTTAACGTAAATGTCTTAAAGTAATATTAATAGAACAAAATAATTATGTATAGGTTCTTTTCGCCATAGCAAAAGTATGCATCTTCCCTATTATTAACACATACCTATATCTGTTCCTAAAACATTTTAGTTTTTTAAATATGAATTAATTATATTTAAATAAGCTGTCATCATTACCTAATAACGACATATGCACACTTAGAAAAAATTGTTACCGTAACCAAGTATTTGGTTGTCTTATACTTCACTAATAAAGATCTATTGCGACAGATAATTTATAGTAACTACATGAAAAATATAGTTGTAGTTACTAAAAATTCATTGCCGTAGCAGCTTTATTAATAAAAATAAGACAAGCAAACAAATTTAGCTCGTTATAGCAACTTGTTTTCTAGAAGCGTACAGTTTGTTCACGAAATCTTGGCTGCTACGTCATTAATTTCTGAACTAATAATGAACAGACCTGTCTATATCCATCGTTGTCATTTACATTCGTCCTCATTCGGTTGCTAATGTTAGATCTGTGTTATATATGCATCTCTTTTCCACTGCTTAAAAAAAAGAGATGGATAAAATATGTGTTACAAACAAAAGACAGAAAACTAAATAGCCAGTAATTCAAAAACAATGGTCCTCGATGTATCATATTAAATATATTCATTGCCATCACAATTCGTTTACAAAGTAATTTTTATTGATAAAATATGAAAAAGATTTATTATTTCTTTCTTTTTTTAATAAATATATCTTAACTGGAAACTAATATTAGTTTATAAATCTTGTTCATCATTATATGTTGAGAACCTGCATAACGTCATAAAATTTCCCCCTGCCCTTCAATATTTAACCTAGACGAACTAAATTTATGACGTGACGGTCAAGAATTCGTGGACAAAAACTGTAGTTGGTTTATTAAGCGCTTTTATGTAGCTAGTGACAACATTGACTGTATAATATGTTTTTATTGTGTAAATAATATCAATTCTGCTTGCTTTCTCAACACAAAAAAAAAAATCCTTACAAATAATCTTATAAAGTGGATAATATATCAATCATTGGAAAACAGAAATAACTTAAGGTGAACCATCAAGCTCGCTAAAACATCATGCCTATCAAATGAAAAAAAATCTCATTTGATGTGTATTTGCATAAAAATGCATTTATAAAAATTTCAATTATTTTCTATTTGTATTAATGGAGAAAAAAAATAAAAATAATGAAAAAGCGCCTATTTTGGGGGTTTTTATATTTTATCTCCAATAATACTAGTTAAAAATAAATGAAATGAAAAAAGTCCCAAAACAGACACTCTTTCATAGTTTTTTTTTCCATTAATACAAATAGAAAATAATTGAAATTTTTACTTTCTTTTACGAAGTAATAAGTATTGTAATCACGAAAAAAAAAATTCTCGAAATTTTAACGGATATACACCTTTTGACCTTCCTGAATCGAGTCTGACTATTTTTGGAATGACGTCTGTGTGTGTGTGTGTGTGTGTGCCTGTGTGTGTGGCTGTAAGCGCTCTACAGCCTACACCGTTGAAGATAAAATTATGAAACTTTAAACTTAAGATTTGTATATGCCTGGAAGAAAAACTTCCTATGTTTTCAAACCGGAAGTGCATGTTTACTTGAGTCACTTTTTGCATATCTCCGAAACGGCTGCACTTACAGTTAAAATAGTTATAATAAAATTGAAAGATATTAATGATTTGAACAACTTTAGTTTGAAACATTTCTGAAAAAGTGTACCAGTTACGAGAAAATTGCTATTATCCTATTTATATTGCCATAGTTACATAGGTATGGAAAATTATATATAATAAATCGTATCTACTATGCATGCCAACTGTTTTAAATATTCAAATATTTTGACATTTAACATTTATTGTCAGTGTCACAAATAAGTTTAGTGAAAAAGCGTTACATAGGTTAGTAAATAATTTAAAATATTATATATAAATATTTTCTCTGGTTTAAAGTTAATTTGAAAACTAAAAAATGCCCGGCTATTATAATTTTTAATATGTAGTGAATAATTTTATTTTCTTAGACTACTATAAAATCAAACATTTAAAATCTAAAATACATATGTTTTCTTTGGAAATCTGACAATAAACTAACTTTACACTTTTATTGAACAATGAATGAAAATATTTTGTTGAAATTTAAGCATTTTAGATTTTAATTTATATACTATCAAATCTAAATATACTGACTACGTAAAAGAAAGTTTAGGGCCAACACATGGCCGATGTTTATCAATACATTTTTATGCAAATACACATCGAATGGTATGTTTATTTATTTTTTTATTTGATAGGCACGATGTTCTTCTAAACGAGCCTGATGGTTCACCTTAAGTAATCTAAATAAAGTGACCAACCCAACAGATATGTTATATGATAGAAAAGCTATGAGAATATTATAGTCGTTAATTATCGACATAATATATATATAATTCATAGTGCAAAGGCGATTATATGTTAATTCATCATGTAAATAAATAATATTTATAATATAAATATTAATAATAATAAATAATATTTATAATATAAATCTTAATAATAATACATTAGTGTTATTGTACAGATATGCATTATTTGCATTGTCGAAAGTTTGACACTCGTATTATACAAATTGAATAGTTAACTATTTATTTCAATTCTAACACGAGTAATATTTAAAAAAATCTATTTATTATTTGAGCTGCTGTGCCTAATATCAATATTAAATTATAAACGTAGTTTTGCCACCTATGCAAGTCATGGGTCGGTAGCATACTGGCGTAGGTAATAAGATAATCCGTTAACATATTAATAATGTTGCTATAGAAACCAATTTATTTTTACTAGCAACTAGGAACATTTTTTGTTGGCCTGACTTTGTATAACACTACCGATAATATGCTACCGGCCAAAGACTTTGTTTGTATTTATTATAAACAGAAAAACTTCAAAATAGCATATTTATCAAACGAATTCGTATGTAAATATTTTATCACTAAGACAATATTCCTGCAAGCAGATTTCATATTGAAGTATTAATGTGAATTTAAAATTTCAAAAAATATCTGAAATTTAACCCCAGCAGCCATAGATCCATAGAAATTTAAATTAAACCACCTTTAAATTTCCATAAAAAGAATTGGCGATCACCGATGTTTATCTAAAGTCGAACGATGCAAGTTTATATAGCTCATTGTTATTTTAATGGTCCTATAAGTAAAAAACTTTTGCATGAATCGACCCTAGAACCTTTTTTTTTAATACTTGAACTGTGTTAAGATAATGAGCACTTTGCGCGGACACATCTTAAACTGTGCGCCTGTGCGAAAATAATAGCAACACAGCCTAGTTTTTTTGCTCACCGAAATATGATTCGACTACTTGAAGATAACAAATAATAATATTAAATTACATTATGCTGTGTTGATAGATGAAAAAGTTGTGATAATACTAAACAAAATCAGTTTTTGAAAAAGAGTTGTTCGATATTTAAGTGCAAGATGAAAAAGTATAATTTACAAAATTCAAACTTTATTCTAACAGATATTTATTATTTTTATTTGTCGTAAAGCTTTTGACCATAGAAATCTCTATATTTTAGTTGTTTTAACTAACCTATAATAAACCGATAAATATAAATACAGTGTATAATTTATTATATGATCAAAAATAAAGGGATATTCACATAAAATATCAAAGCTCAAGTTGTAATATGTTCTTTGTACAGACCTTCTATCACATTAATTTTTAAAAGCACCATCATAACCTCAATATTATAGGAAAAATAAAACTATACGCCGTCTTATATCCACAACGTTTAATTTATTTCAGGATAGACATAATTATCGAGCAGAAATAAATTAAACGTTGTGAAGACGTCTTATAAATTAATTTTGCCGATATACCTACCACAACTGAGTCGACTATCTGAATCACCTTAAAATAGTTTAGTTAACTCTCAAAATTATTATTATTATTTTATGACAATTTTAAAATATAAACAATAAAATAAAATATTTTATCTTAATGATTATATCATTTGATTAAGATTTAGTCAACTTTAGCAATAAAAAATCTCAAACGTCATAAGTCGATCATTCGTTTATAATTTATATCTAAAGGCACATAACAGTGGAGTGCAACTAGATATTAACTTATATATATATATATATATATATATATATATATATATATATATATATATATATATTGCAACATAAAATTATAAATAAAACCATATTTTTCAAATAATTAATAAAATTACCCAAAAAAAGCTTCTAAATAACTAACTGCGCATTCAATAAAACTCAAATGACTTGACAGTAAAAACAATATTTATCTATGAACATGTAAAAAGAAGCATTTACTAGAATGCGTGTTAAATTTAATTTTATAGTATAATTAGAGACAAATAACTACAAACACTCGAAGAAAAAATTATTCTTATGCTATAAAACGGTCTAATTATTAATTGGAAATAATTTTAATCTTATTGATAATATTACTCATAAATGAAAGCATAGACACGCAAAATTATTCTTAATTAGAAAAAAGAATTGTCCAACACAATTTTCTCACAATTAAGTATTACTGCAGTAAATGATTATATTTGACAATTAATTTTCCCAAGAATAAACATAACTTTATTCAAAATGACGTAGAAAATAATGGTGCTATTCTGAATAACTATATTAGCAGTAGAAGTGCAATAACCTTGAAAACAATATACAATTATATATCTGTCTATTGCTGATGTGTTATAGAAATAGCACCATAAATATAGAATAGAAAATATCTAAATATTTCTCTCTTTTAAAGGGCATGGCATTCATTTTTATAGATAGTTAGCAATTTATCTATAGACTGAGTTCGCAAAAGTAACAACTTTACGTTAAAGTCAAAAGTGACTAGATTGTAATTATACGTTTAGCCTACTATAGAATCGAACATTTTAAATGTAAATTTTTTTTTTTTTTAGAAACTAAGTTTACAATTCATTTGTAGGTTTGTTTTTCAATAACCGAATAATTTAACCACAACAAAATTACAAACGTCAAATGTAATAAACAACGGTAAAAAAGTTTATGTAAACGTAGCAAATGTGTAAAAATTACAAACGTATAAGTTTAAAAAATGTTTAATCTTCTATGTGAGGTCATGAAGTTGGACAAAATAATAATTTTTGAAATGAAATTGATATTCTACGACAGTTTATTTTATTTTAAATAATTGTTGATAAGTACTTTTCATATTATTTTAAACAGTTTTTTAAACCAGTAGGATATATATTGATAATGTTGTTAATTGAAATTTTGTTTAAAGAATAATAAAACTTGAGAAAATGGTAATTATATTTCATACCTCGCAACTTGACAAACCTTATCAAGTAAGTTACATAATAGATATAATTTGAGGGCAAAGGTAAATGTAGATTGAGAGAAGAGATAAACTATAAAATCCACTAGATTATTGGAAACAGGATATTCTGTAATACCAACTAACATGAAGACTCTTCGAATATCTTAAGCTCCGTATACATTGTAGAACGTATCCGTCCAATCGCGATGCCGTTATTAGGGCATTATATGCTAGAGAAAACGAACATTCGTAGAGAATTGCTATCAACATTAGTAAAAGAAAATCATGGCACTAGAGTATACTATAATACTAGTAGTAGTTACTGCATCTTCTTCTTTAAGAAGCAATTTGCATGTGAGTTGATAAAAAAAGCTTGGTTATGTAAATATGTATTAAGGCAACTGAACTGAAAGCCATAAATAGCTGTGCAATATTTCTCTGAAGCAAAGGAATTATTCTCAAAGATCAAAAGAGAAAAATAGACATATGGTAAGCTTATGCTCTGAAGAAGAGGCTATGCACGTCATTATTTCCTACTATTATTATGATTTTAGCCCATAATCCGAAGACTACAAAGTGTTCTGTTATGCGTTTGCAAGGTTCTCTGTATCGAAAAATGTCTTCAAATCATTTATTTTTATGTCGTTCTAAATTCATAAATGGATACAACCAGTATATGTGTACATGTTGGTCACACGCACATCTGAACAAAATATGTTTTCATCTCTAAAGATACCCTACCGCTTTTAAATAAAATATTTAGACTCATAATGTGAGTGCACATTTTGAAATAAATTGTTACCATAACAAAGAATTTGGTTGTCTCATTTTTCACCAACAAAGGTCTGCTACGGCAACTAATTTTTAGTAACTGAAACAAAGAACCTTTTCTTACAAAAATTTCATCGCATCATTTGCAGGATAATTTTTATTTTAGTAATTATTTGAACATGCAAAACTAAGCTATACAAAATTACATTCTTGGTGATGTATTTAATAATTAAATTATAATTTTGACATTTAAAATAATATATATATATTTATTTTTTAAAACTTTTTTTTTCATTTATAAACATACAAATACAGACGTCAAATCGAAAATCGTTAGAATCAAGCGGTTATATTAAACGTGAATTCAAATTAATATTTTTAATAATAATAATACTGTTTTTAAAAGTTCGCGAAAGTAAAAACAAAACTATTATGATTTATATAATAGTATTAAAATACCTTAGGTATAGTCCGGGTATTTGTATTGTATTACTAAGCAGTAGTAGCATTAATTTAGTAATTTTTCATGGCTATGTAATGGTATATGCTATAAAAATGATTGCAACATACCTGATGTCATTAGTTCATTAATTTACGACTAAACTTATAAAATATCCAACAATCATAAAAAATTAATTCCTGTAAATTTAATAAGTTTTTTAATTTTTCCAATGCCAGTCTCTGCTTTGGTTCAAAACGGCGTAGAGTTTATTAACATTAAAAAAATGGTTAAGTTTTTCATAATTGCTCGTAAATTATGGTATGGTTAGGAATAAATTGGTAGAAATCGCTTCTTGTAATTAAGCTAAAAGGTAATATGTCTATAGGCACATTATAGTACCCAGTGCCACCAACAAAAAGCCTGGTTGGTATGGCTCGGCACACCACATTGCCAGCACACACACAAAGGCAGTCGGAGGATATTTGCATCCAAATGCAATTAGCTGCACCAGAATCTTCATTGTGGTAACTTTTTATTACGAAACTCATTAAAGAACTGCATTTAAACTTAAGAGTTACACTAAAAGATATAGGTATCTACTTTAAATAAACATCTGCAGTGTGCTTTCTTATACGTAGTAGGTATATTTTGTTTAGATAGGAAGGATAATAAAATACAAAATTTTAAACATTCAAGAAAATATAATTATTCATTATCCTATAATAGTCATTATTATGGCCGGACGTTTTTAAGTTTTCAAATTAAAACCTTATAAAATATGTAAATATAATATTTTTAATATTTTACTAATCTTTGAAATGGGTTTTTACTAAATCTATTTGAGACAATAAGTGTTAAATGTCAAATCCCAAATTATTTGAGCCAATTGACAAACATAGTTGATATGATTTATTAAATATAAATTTCCAGCCTACATAACTGTGGCAACATAAATAAGATACATTTTAAGAATTTCGGTAGCAATATTCTTGTAACTGGTACATTTTTTGAAGCAACTTTTCAACCAAAAGTTGTACGAAATACAATTTCATTTTGAATATAACTTTATTTGCTGTAAATACAGCCGTTAAAATAATCTTTTTAAAAATTATGAATATTAAATTATTGGTAATTATTTTTATGATTGAACATAGACAATATTTAAAAATCGCTTTGATCAACTGAAACGTGAAGGTCAATCATTGATGGGCCTTGTTATTTTTTATGATGTTCTTTATGATCACAGTATTTTGGCCAGACTATACATTTTACACTGCCTGGTAAAATAAATTTTAATGAATGTCGGACAAATTTGGCAAACGTACACTATTCGCAAAGATATTCATCAAAATGCCACCTTTTTTGTAAATAAAATGAACGACTTCTAAGCAGTATTTTGATTTGTTTTCGCGTTTTCATTTGCTTACAGGCAACAAATGCTCGCGTTTTGCTACCAGCTCATTGTGCGCATAAAAATATTAATAGGTATATAAAGTATTTGTAACTCCAACATTATTTTTTATCTCAATTCCAAATTTTATTTACCATTCCCTTGAAATTAATACGTCATCTTTCTTTTCTACTATTCCAATTAACTTTATCCTTGAAATAAAATTGTTATTATTTCAGCTTATTTACCAAATTTAATTTTTATATATTTTGTATGATACAGCTACACTGCAAAATAGATATATAAATCTTTCTATGATAAGAATCACTATTATTATTATTATAAAGGTTCCATACTTCTTGTTCGGCTGAAAAAATTGTTCTCGTTTGAGCTTTTTGTATACAAATACCATATTTGGTTAACAATTATTTATGAAACATTATCCCTAAAGGAAGTAAACTGCGTACGCATCATTCTCTTCCATAAAAAAATCAAACTTTTCATAACTACAGCATTTTCCATTTATTCATGATTTGTGTTTATCGCAACTCTTAATTATATTAATCAATTTATGACATGCTATTATTGAGTGCTTCGTATATAAAAATTTCATGTAGACCACTTCAGATTTTCTTTATCAAATGTTCTCAAGGTACTATTTGGTTTCATTAAAAAAAATAACACGTCACATTGACGAGTAAACAAATACGTCAATCACTGACAGAATACATACATAAAATGAACGAAATTTTGCATTCTATATGGGGTAGCAAATCCGGGTAACAATAAACTTGTTTTTGCATAACATGCAAAAAATATTCCAAACATGACAAATGTAATATTTTATGATTTTGACAAGCTCTTATTTTAGCCGAAAATTAAATTCGTTAGAAATTAATGGCGAATGTACAATCCAGAAGATTGTAAATCGGTGCTCTCAACAATCTTTAGTGATTAATATATTGCACACCATCAGTCAGTCAAAAGATTTTTTATGTAATTTTTTTCACATAGTGCAATATTTATGTACATTTTCTGTAATAGTGCTGTTGTGCTCTTACTTATGCGCATTTCAATCTCACAGCTATATTTGCCTAAAGAATATACAAATAAATATAAAACTGATTTTAGAAATTATTCACGTAATTTTGCATAATTTATTTAAATCTTGTAACTGATAAAAATGAATGCAACAAGAATAATATTGTTTTATATTTACAAACCGTTCATAAATTTTTAACATGGAACGTAATTTAAAAAAAAATTAATATCTGTTCATATGTAAAACAAAATTCTTTTCCGTATAAAATCTTTATAATTTACTCAACCAAGCTTGAAATAAATGAACAGTTCATTATAAACCAAATTGAAATGCACTGAAGGTTGACATAATTAATTGAATTAAAACAAAATTAACGCGTGCCAACATATATATTGCAGATCTAAAGATCTGCATCAGTGATTTCAGCACAGAGAGAGACAGAACCATTTTTAGAATAAGAAATTGTATTGAATCACTGTTTTTATATAAAAGCAGTCGTTTACTTCTTATATGTGCAAGCGTTTTGATTACAAACTAATTATCGAAACCAAAGTAAAACTTCTACTTGTTTAGTTTGTTGTTTGTGGGTTTCTTAACATATTAAATTTAATATACATTTTATAAATGTATAAATAAATTCAAAAGAATTTGTATTTGAAAAAATAAATCATTATATCTTTACATAATACACTGATATAGATGATTAAAAGAAATATTTACCTCGTTATACGTAAAATACAAGAAGCTTAACTCTTCGGTGTATTTTTAATAGAAAGTTGGGACAAAAAAGATTCATTCCATTCTCATATTTCGTTGGACTGGAATGAAACAATAATATAAATTCTATTATATGAAAAACATGGATCTATATGAGATATTTATACTTTTTTGGCTTGACAGATAAAAATAACCCACTGTCAGCATTTATTTTTTATGTTTGTATTTTCTTATGTGTTTTGTAAACATGAAAATATCAAAATCGAGATTTTAATACGAGTATTAAGTTTAAGCGCTCAATATTTTCTGTATAATAAATGTAAAAGTTCTGATTAGTTTCTGAAACAATTAACCAATTACCAACCGAATATGGTCTTTGTTTATTATTAAAAAAACTATGCGTTTACATGAAAATAAACTTAATTATTTAAAAAAGGCAATGCAATTTTCTACAATTTTTGTATAAAATATTTTTTTAAATAATTTCTTGTTTACGTGCTACGAATTTTTGAAATGTTATGCTTTTCTAGTATAGTAAACTTCGGAACCAATATTTT
This sequence comes from Nebria ingens riversi, assembly GCA_018344505.1. NCBI lineage: Eukaryota > Metazoa > Arthropoda > Insecta > Coleoptera > Carabidae > Nebria > Nebria ingens. The sequence goes on from JADQWA010001371.1 coordinate 130,854, forward strand.
TATGCAAAAATTGCTTTGTTATAGAAAATATAATAACGTACATTCATCATGGAAATGTAGAGTAAATGATTGACTAATTTTAAAATATTGGTGCTATATTTTAAAATGTTCCATATTGCTGTAAAATTTATTATATATAAGATAGTCACGTGCTGGCCACATTAGAAATGCTAATAATAAGTAAAAGCAAAATGAAATGATTTTATTTATTATTTTTCATACTTATAAAAAACGACCCAGTGAGAATAATAACCAAATATGATATTCAAAATATATCTAAGTATATCAAAACCTATGTAAATCGAATTTGTCGCTCTTCTTTTCCAAAGAAATCTGATTTTAAACAAAATTGTTACACACGTAACATCCATTATCAATTAGTGTAGCACACATTTTAAATCCAATTTATGTAATTCTCCCGAAATACAGTCCTTTAAGAACATTTATTTTCCGAATATGTCAAAAAAAGTACGAAACTATTCAAATTTCAGTTGAATGAAAATGGTGTAAACTGTAGTTCCAAAATGTATTTAAAAAATTGAATATACTTTTAAATTGTTCTACTTTTGAATGTATTTTCGTGAAACTTTATAGCATAACAGAAGAGTCGTAAACTAGAATTTTATAAATGCAAACCAATTTGATTTTCTGGCAATAAAATTGGAGCAAAACGCAGAAGCCGGAATTATTTTTGAAGAAACAATTTCACATTTTGGTACAAGTACAACATATTCGAAATATAATACACACAAGTACTATGCTGCAACGAAACTTACTCGAATAAAACACAACAGAGTAAAATGTCAAAAGAAAAGAAACGACATAGCTCGGAAATATTTTATTATATATGCAAATGAATTTCTATATTTTTGGCTATCGGTTTTGCAATAAAATTTTACAGCTACACAGTAAAGTATTCCAATGATATATGGTCCATACGTTTACAATACAACATCAACAAAAGTGCACGGTGAAATATGGGCAAAAAATCGATTGCGAAATATGAGGATAGGCGGGAGGAATGTAGGTATCATGAAAAACTCATACGTCAAAAATATTCAAACAAAGAGACAAAGTGCACCTTGACATTACGGACAAATTCAAAAGGATCAGCGAAACCTACTCTAATTCGTAGCCATATATTGCTATGAGTAAAAGTATGACGTCAACCCTATATGAAATATAAAACGGCATGATAAAAAAAGCATCATCCCATCTGAATTAGTATACAGTAGATATCCTCAGTCTATAGCATATTCACTGCAATAACATAAATACCTAAAAGATAGAAGTAAAGAATCTATTCGGATATTTACTTAGAATAGCATACAGTTATAATATTGTTAAAGAAAAGAATTTAGATCGGTAAGAAGAGCAGTCAGAGCTGCTTACTAGGCAAGAATTACGTGGGTGAGAATGAATTGCGCGAAATAAAAGTTGTGAGCAAACACAATAGAAGAGCGTGTATGAAGAATTTAATAAATTTGAATGAAGCAAAAGGAGTTTGTAAAGATAGAGTTTTATGGCGAAAGATTGTCAGGTTGTGAATGGATGTAGAGGGTTTTCTATTTATTCATTTTGCGCAATTAATGTCAAACGTCAATTTCTAAATTAATGTTTTTTTTTTTTACTTTCTTTTACGAAGTATAAGTAAGTATTGTAATATTAAGATATTGACAGGCATCTATGGCTAACGTTAAAATAAAAGAAACTTTTGCCTGGGAGGAAAAACAAAAGCATATTGTGCGGGTAAGTAAACCTGTACTACAATAAATATAGTTACATTTTGAATATTCCTTTCAAAAATAGAAGGTTCTGGCGAGTCATATTATTTAAAGTTTCATGAATAATGTTTCAGCAATTTTAGCACTTACACACCGAATACAGACACACAAACAGACAGACGCCATTCCATAATAGTCAAGCTCGACTAAAACTTTTTAACAAAAAGATTAAAAATTCAAAAATCGAATTTCCGTTAAAAGTTTTATAAGATTTTCTTCGAATGATTACAATTACAGTATTTCCGTGCCACAAGAGTTGACCAGTCAAATAAATGCAACTACTGACATGTATCTCAACAAAGCATATATTAACATAGTTCTTGTTATTAGTATAAACTTGAGTAAAATATTGACACCGCTCTATTAAAATTGTTTATTACATCTGTGCAAACAGCTCGTCGCTATGAATTATTTGTGCGATTGTATTTATCCGAGTTTACACCGACTTTGATCTACTTTGCATAGGTGCGTACTATGTAAACGATTTTTTTTAAAAATATCTCTATAGCAATTTACAGGAATATTTATGACGTTTATAGATTTAATAGACATTTTACTATCTGCGCCTCGATTTCCGTTTCCGCACCGGTCAACTCTCGTGGCGAGCACTGTACATATTATTTCGTATAAGATATTAAAAAGGAATTACTGATAATTTAAATGTTATTTGTCATCTTTTCACACCTTCCATATAAGTCGCAGAATGTCAATGTTCAAAAAGCATAAATAAGTATTTTGTTAATATAACACCGACATCTCATTTCACTGTCACTCAACATACAATATTGTGTTCAATATCACTGTTATGATCCTCTAATGTAGTTTTCCTAGAACATACTAAATACATCTAAGAAGATTGACTTCTATTAAAATGCCAACATTTTCTATGTTTACATTGTCATATATAGAGCATTATACTACCTTATATTAAAATTCCCTGGAACTGTTACCTACACCATTTATTGGAATTGAAATTATTTGTAATATGGTAGTATTAAATGAATGTAATATTTAGTATAATTCCTAACTACGTACAACATTGTTTTCAATATCGCAGTTTATATGTTTTGATGTAGTTTTCCTAGAACATCACAAATACATCTGAGAAAGTTGATTTTAATAGAAATCAACTTTCTTTTATGCTTACACTGTCATATCCAGAGTATTCAATCCACTACCTTGCATTAGAATTCCCTGGAACTGTTACCTACATCATTTATTGGAATTGAAACCTCAATTATATACCTTTCAAACGTCAGTCTTGCTCTGTTGTTGAAGCTACGTCAAAGTCTAAGGTCATTTAAAATGATATCACTCCCTATAAAACTTGTTTAATACAACGCAGCGTTTCACGGTCACCATATGGCTAACTTTGTACTACCAAGAGAACCCAAAATTTTATTGTTTGATAAGTTATTTTTTGCTTTATACACATATTTTACCATACACGACAAATATCACAAAGCTATCATATGCAGACCTGTTTTGCAGAAAATAATATAGCATTTCAAACTGACAAAACCAGACATTTCTTTTCAATATATCAGTTTAGCGTCTGAACAAGAAAAATGCACGAAGAAGTAAATGAAATTCTTTAAGAAAAACTTAATGAACAATATAATGTACTTAGAAGTTTCAATATGCGTTTAATAATTTTTGGTTGCAGCAGTACGGTTTCGATGATATTGACTTTAAATAATAACAAGGATATTATTTGTACGACGTTCAACTGTAGCTAAGAAAACTTTATAAAATGTTTAATCAATATATTAATTATTATAGAATAAATTAGTTCTCATAACATATCCAATCTTCCATAACAATTATCATATAAATTAAAGCGATACTACAGCAGCATAGTCATAAAAACAAGAACCGAAGAGTAGCATGTAAAAAGCTCATTTTTTATAAAATAAACATATGCATCGTCTTTTAAAATTTAAATCTAGTTTTATTCTTAGCTTATACAAATCTATATTTTGATAGTTTGCTGTGAAAAGTCTACGTAATTAAAAATAAATAAATAAATATTAAAAGAGAATATTATTAGAGCATAATTGTAAATGTTAAATATTACAGATAGTACAAAATATAGATTATAAATGTGTATTATAGATTATCCGACGCTAGCACCTTCTGCCCGATGGTTTGTTAGGTCCCTTTTCTAGGCGATATCTTTTACCACAACCTCCAGATTAAGAAAAAGTTAGAATTATCCTCTTAAATTAGCTGGTATTGCGCATAGTAGGGAAGTTTATTTTATTTATTAGCATTATTCTATGAAATATTCGTCTAGTTTTGAAATAAGAATAATTTTTAATTGTAAAACGTCGTTTTATGAAGGTTTTCAATTTGCGCAAATGGCGACTCCAATTTGACAGTGAACATTTTCCACCGGGCAGAAGATGCTTGTCTACTGTAACCTTGCACCAATTAGAAAAGTAAATGGCGCAAATACCTTCTGCCTGCGGTCGGTGTTACAAATCATTGCACTGTCATATTGAAGACACCATTTGCTCGAATCCAAAACCATCAAAAGGTTCTTGAGCCAATTGAATAAGTACTAAATTCAAGATAAAAATAGAATGGGTGAAATATCCTTTACATTATTAGTAAATACAAAACAGACAACATTGAAAAATCTATGTGCCTTTTGTCAAATTGTTTTCTAAATACAAAACTATATACATACACATATACATAAATTCATGCCTATTCCCGTCAAATAGGGTGGCAGAAAACCCTTTACATACATTCGCATCTTAACAATCTTCCGCCATCCAACTCTATCCTTACAAACTTCTTTTGCTTCATTCAAATTCGTTAAATTCTTCATAGACGCTCTTCTATTCCGCTTGCTCATTACTTTCCTTTCGCGCAACTCATTACAATATGAAATACAATATTTTATATCTAACTGTATCTGCTACTAAAATATGATAAATAGTACAGGAATATATGGCTGAAATTAACTCAATTGCAGATAGTTTCAGGATGGAAGGAAGTGTTAAAACGTCTTAAATCCAAAAGATTCTATTTATCAAAAATAACGGCCATTTTAGTTTAATTAATGCAATAAAATTGCACATAAAAAATCATTTAATACATAGACAGCCTCCATTAAATGTAAGGATTTCAGTTTTCAAATTATCAAAAAATTCAACCAAATTATAAACAAACTTATTTTGCGTATAAAAGTTCACCAAATCTTGATGCTGCACTTTAATTGGTCCAACCCACTGGTAATCAATGTTTAATTCCAAATAGAATATGTAGTGTGAAAATTAATACGTATGGCAGAGGAATACACACTAAATTTAATATGAATTTATCGCGCTACATTTAACACTAACATTATTGTCAACCGAATGTTCGAAAACGTCGTTTGATTTTGACTGCAAGAGAACGTTGAACTATATCTTTCTTTAGAATAACAGTTTACATTACACTGTGAGATTCTAAACTATGGGTGTGAGTAGGTGATATATGAATTATGGGATGATGCAGGTTGAGGGTAAGCATTTGTGGATTGCTAATATTATTGACTGTGTACCTTATTGATGTTATATTCATATTTAACATCTCTTAGCCGATCATAATAATCATACATTCACAGAAAGAAAAAATCATCTTATAATTGTGTACTAAAACGTCTGCAATGTTTTGCACTGGATGATGTAGATAATAAAACACAAATTTTTAAAAACTTCAAGAAAATGTAATTATTCATTATATATTAGTGATTATTATGAACAGACATTTGCTCGTTTCCAAATAATTTAAGTACTTTGCAGAATATATTCTTCAATACCTCAATGTTTGTTGTTTGATAAAATACTAGTAGTATCTACGAAAAGCCTATTTTTAAATATGATTTGCTTGTAAAATTTTCCGATTTTCATTTCTGTTAATCCTTAAACCGAGGCAAAACGAGTAGCCTAAGTAAACGCTAGGCAAAATGAGAATGGTCCCACTTAAAACACTTCCCTCTCAATCTATTTTCCAAAATCGATCACAGATGTGAAATCCAAAAATATTTCATTTTTTGTTAATATAGTAACAGGTATAGTTCATTTGATTTATTTATATATATATATATTATATATATATATATATATATATATATATATATATATATATATATATATATATATATATACTCGTATATATATAAATATACATAAATATTCGTATTCAAGGATTTCAAGGTTTCAAAATTAATTCATGAACGCTTGAATCGTCGTTAAATTCTTGAATTCAAGTATATCTATGAACTTTATTCAAGATAATATAAGAATCAGAATAAAACTCATTTATATCATTGATATTCTCATTTTGATAACTATAGGTGAAAGTTTAAATTAACAGAAAACTATTCCAGTAAAAATAGCATTCCAACCGGCCAACATAATATGCATTCACGCCAACTACACAGATACAGTACCAAAACCTCAGTTTCTATTCCCAAAGGGTGGAAACCAATTTTCTCCATGACATAAAAGACGAAGTCAACGGGAGATGCGAGAAACAATTACAATTAGAAAACTCAAATGAATTTCTGTAATATGCAGAATACAATTCAATAAAAAGCAAGTAATAAAAGAGAAATATGTGGTTTCAATGTACAAGTATTGTTTGATCACATCCCTTGAACTCGTTTTACTACAAATTGCGTGCAAAAATGTACTTTAATATTTAATTTTTTGTTCGTGTACGCAAATGCCGCCCTCGATAAAATAAAGGCAGGTTTTCTTTTAAATCACGCACATGCAAGGAATTATTTGCTGTTGTTGGATAAGCCAATTATAAAGTTACTAATTATCGTTAATTAATTAAAAACAATTCTAAGAATTATTTAACTTTATTACTATGGAAAAGATGAGATATTTCTTTTTTATATATAAATTATAATTATGATCATTTTTTAAGGCCGTCGTTTACCTATTCTTACTTGTTTACGTAAATAAATATTTTACCTTTACAAAATTGATTGTTATTGCTGAAAATCAACCATATTACTTCAAGATGTTAGTAGCATAGGATTTTTTTTCTGTACCGATTATTTCAATCTCATTAATTATTAAGAATAATACAACTTCGGATTATTAATTAGTTTGTAATTAGTAAATTAAAGCACAGCGGGCGGTTGGTCTTCCATGGTTGGTGTCTGAATATATTTTTGACATCTAGAATATAAACTAGGAGTAGATTGCAACTTTGTCTAACTATGTTATATCATATGATATCGCAATAGGATGTTTTATCGAAAAAAAATCACATAATCTCCATATAAGCAACATTAATCTATGAGAACCCTCCACGTAGATATGCAGTATGATTCTGCAAATTGGCCCCGTTAATCCCGCTCCTCACAGACGGCTTGTGCGAATTTACGAATCTACTCCTTGGCCCTGCTCAAATGAGTGAATCCCCCAAGTGATCTGGAACTGGTTGATATCAGGATAAAGGGTTAAAATCGAGTTAAAACTCAACCGTCAACATCACACTCGAAGGTGCAAACGAAAATTGGGCTCCTCTAGATTTTAATATTATGGCTGTTACTAGACCAGTAAGTGGTACTTCGTTGGACGCAACTTAACGATCTCTAGCACCTAACGATTGCAGCGTTAACACATTATACATATAAAGGTTAGGATCCATACACAATTGCCATTATATAAGCTTAAAAATATTATAAACATATGCAGTATAAAACAGGCAAAGATAGATTTTACTCATCGTTAAAATAGATATAAACATACAGTATAATATGTTCACTTCACATCAAATGCCTGACCTCAAAAATAGTTAATCGCACCGACGGGCTCCTTACGCTTTATTTGATAAAGATAGTATGAGCTGAATAAGACTTACACAAAATTATCACTAAAAGTCTGTACTTTTAAGCGAACAAACAATAGAAATAAAATGATTAATATAGGAAAGTTATTAGCTAATATTGTCTTCTGGATGTAATATAGTAGTTTTTTAATATTGCTACTAATTTTACAAATATTAAATTAGTAAACTTCAGTAAATAATAGTTTTAAGAATTTTTTAAGTAAGAATAACATAAATAAATAACTTATTAAAAGATAAAATTTCAGCAAGATACTCACCCATTAATTTTCTATTATTAGTACTAGAAAAACAGCTTACCTAAAAAAAAGAAAAACATCTATTAGAATACAATAAGAGTTTGAAATATTTTACACTTGCAAATGAAATATATTTAATGTTACAGCTATCATATAGTTTTTGTAATCTAATGAAAATTAATTGGTTTATTACACATAGCACATCGAAATAAAAATCAATATAAATTGCACGGGCATATTAAATGAAAATATTAATTTTAATTAAAAGCATGTATAAATAGCGCTGTATTTTAATTATTTGTGTGATTAATATTATTACTCTAAAGTTCTTAAAATAATGCATATAATAAATAAAGTGATCAGGGATTAGAAATTAGATTAATTTGATTCGGAATATAATTATCATATGAATATATTATTAGGCAAAAGTTTATTTAAAACATTAATATTGGTCCAGTGAAAAAAGAAGATATTACTTAATGTAATGTAACTATACGTATATATTTTTTTAAATCTTCACACACATTTTAAAGATGTGAATTTTTAAAGTGTGTCGTGCTACCATAAGCATGGGTCGTCACATGCCTATGATCGTACATTTAATGGGTACTATGAATATGAATTATGTAGTTCTTGGTCCGGCAATTATGTTAACTGTCACGACAGTATATAGTAGTCAACGCCGAAATAGATGTTCTTCCGATTGTTTCAAATCATCAATCACGAATATTTTTTAGCTTTGGAAGACTAATAAACTTTTTCCGGTGTTTAATCAATGAGTTTTTATACGGCATCACAAAACCACTTCTATATGCCACTGCGAATAGCTATATTATAAAATAGATAACAAAACTAGAGCAAGTGAAACAGTTTGTTTATTTAAGTTGTTTATTTTCTAGCGATGGATTGAAAGTATGATTGCGAGATTGAGAGAAGAGTGTCTACTGGTTGTAAGATTTTAGGGTGCTTAGGAATGTTTGCAAGAAATTTTAACATTTATATGGATGCAAAGTTCTGCAATGTGTACAATGGTGTACTTGTGCCCATCGTTGATGTATGGAAGTGAATGTTGGCTTTGGCAAACCAAGCATAAAACGCGCGTGACTGCTGTGGAAATAAATTTTTTAAGAGGTAGTTGTGGTGTATCAAAGAGAGACAGTAAGATAAATGCGTGGGTGTATGAGTAGTGCAATATTGTATAAAATGTCGTACGTAGAATAGGTGGGAGTCAAATGAGGTGGTATGGTCATGTGTGAAAGAATGTCGAATGAAAGACACACATGAATTTGAAGCAATAATTATATTTAAATATGTATGAAGAATCTAATGATTATGAATGAAGCGAAAGAATTTTGTGATGATAGAGTCGAATGGCGAAAGATTGTCGAGACGTGAGTGAATGTAAAGGGTTTTCTGCCCCCCCCCCCCCATATGATGGGAATGGGCATGATGTTATGCATGTATGTTATGTTAATAAATGTTGACAGATAACATCAGCTGCTAAAATAAGTATAATCACACTACATCGAAATTACAATTCAATTTACTGGCAATGCTGTTGCTATAAAAGTGAAGGAGGTATAAAAATCTAGATCTAAAATTTGATATTCTAGTAACAAATTTCAATTTTGAATAAATATAGAATCTTAACGTTTTAAAGAAAATTGCTATGGATATATTGTAATTATAAGAGTATACATTTAAGATATTAATTTAACCGATGGTATATATTGGTATTGGGCAATTTTGAAACAACTAGGAATTAGATGTCACCAGATGCGTATAAAATAAACGTTTGTTTTTAATAATTTATAGCGATACTGCCATAAGGAATTGTTGTACCAAAGAAGTTTAAAGCTCGTCGTAAATTGGGAACTTTGCACACTAATAGAAGAAGAAAAAAAAACCTCTTCTTATAGGCGACAAAAAGAGGATATTTAGCTGATGATAGGTGATAATTTAGCCTAGAAAAAATGGCCTCGTTTCATCCTAAGAGAAAGTAATACCAGGAAAATGTCAGCACGAAATATCAGGCGGTCACTGAAGACTTACGCTACTTATTTTCATTAGGGCCAGTTGTATGAGTTTTAGTTATATTTATCTTTAAGGTAAGTGTGTGATTATCTATATCTATATGATAAGTACCTTTATTAAAAATTTGTACACATTCTAGCGTTTATGCAATGACATTGATGTAAATTTCAGTGTACAGATATTCAGACTTAAATATCAGATAAATATTGATCACTATAATGCTTTAATCGGTATTATGCAATAAAACTTTATTTTTAGATAATTTAATGTCAAGAAAATTTGAATTTATATTTGATTATTAGAAAATATGTAAATTTTAATCAACACTATTGTGAGGTTCTTTTCAAGAGAAATATAATCATACAGAATAAATCTCATATAAATCATCTTTCCAATACAACATAACATAATTACTGGGATGCTGTTTGTATATATATATATATATATATATATATATATATATATATATATATATATATATATATATATATATATATATATATATACGATACATAATAATATATATATATATAATATATATATATATATATTTATATATAAAACACGATACATAAAAACAATTTGATATTTGCTGGAAAAGCAAGAACGAGATAACAATTTTAAAAACATGAAATATTAAGTTAGCTATTCTTTTACTTTCACAAATTCAATTATATAAAAAGTTCATAATAGTAAATTTTTACTTTCTTTTACGAAGTAATAAGTAAGTATTGTAATCACGAAAAAAAAAATTCTCGAAATTTTTGCGAAAATACACCTTTTGACCTGAATCGAGTCTGACTATTTTTGGAATGACATCTGTGTGTGTGTGTGTGTGTGTGTGTGTGTGTGCTGTGTGTGTGTCTGTGTGTGTCTGTGTGTGTGCCTGTATGCGCTCTACAGCCTACACCGTTGAAGATAAAATTATGAAACTTTAAACTTAAGATTTGTATATGCCTGGGGCGAAAACCTCCTATTTTTGAAAAGCATATTCAAACCGGAAGTGCATGTTTACTTAAGACTTTTTTTGCAATTTCTGCAATATCTCTGAAACGGCTATACTTGCAGTAAAAATAGTTAGAATAACATTGAAAGATATTAGTATTCTGCACAACTTTTGTTTGAAACATTTCTTCAAAAAGTACCAGTTACAAGATCTTATCTTATTGATATTGCCATAGTTACGTAGGTATGGAAAATCATATATAATAAATCGCATCTACTATGCATGTCAATTGTTTTAAATATTCCAATATTTTGACATTTAACATTTATTGTCAGTGTCACAAATAAGTTTAGTGAAAAACCGTTACAAAGGTTAGTAAATAATTTAAAATATTATATATAAATATTTTCTCTGGTTTAAAGTTAATTTGAAAACTAAAAATGCCCGGCCATAATAATTTCAATAATATGTAATGAATAATAATATTTTCTTTATACTACTATAAAATCCAACATTTAAAATCTGAAATACATATGTTTTCTTTGGAAATCTGACAATAAACTAACTTTACATTTTTATTGGACAATGAATGAAAATATTTTCTTGAAATTTAAACTTTTTATATTTTTATTTATATACTATCAAATCTAAATATACTGACTACGTAAAAGAAAGTTTAGGGCCAATACATGGCCAATGTTTTTAATGAAGCATCACTTTCGTAATTGCTCTTCAAAATAATTTTTAATATGTCTATTTTAATATTTGTGTAGGGTGCATATATTCAATTAAAAAGTCTTAAGCTGAAAGGCTTTAGAAAGAAGAAATACGAGACGTTCGTTTGAGTAACAAAGACAGGAACCTTTATTACAAAACACTTCTTTGATTAAAGACAAAGAAAGAATGCAAAAGAGAACGTTCATTAAAATTTAATAGGTATCATTTTTAATTTACGAAGAATAATTTTTATATAAATAACTAAACTGACAGTGTCTACCTGTGACGACAAATTTAGACACCAGCGTGTAATTACTAGATGACACTGTCCCGGAGCTTCGCAAATTAAACCCTTCTATGTTTCTTTCCAACGTCTCACATTCTTTAATAAAACAGAAAAGAAAAATAATCAAATAACAGAGAATAACATACCATTAGAACTATGAAGTACTTTTCTTTCTACTTTTAAGGATTAGTGATATACATATACGAGCCTTAACTACTATACGTTTTCTACTACCATTATATTCCTACCTAACAATTTTTTTTAATATACCGATACGCGCTTACTATATTCTTGAATATTTTTTAGAAATGCCAACACACCGTTTTCCCATAAGAGTCCATAATGAATTAATAATCAAATAATCTTTAAACTGTTTAGTGAAATATTGATTGATATTAGGAAAGTCAAGTTTAGGATACGTTTCGTTGATTTTAATTATATATGTATATAGAATTCAAGTCAATTTATATCCTGCAGCAGTTGTGCAGATGATATGATGCGAAGGTGAAGTGATTTGTGCGTTAATTCAAATTTTGCAAAGGTGTATTAGATACACCTTTAAACCATTTAAAACAGTTTCAAAATTTGTGTAGTATTTTGATGTCTCTCGAGCATATCAACATATATGTATTAATAATGATAATAGCGACCTGAGTCGAGGCCTACGAGAGATACCAGGCGGTAGTCTTTCACTAAAATCAAGCTCTGACGTCCACTAGTGGTCATAGAAATGCATTGCGGCTAATGGGAAAACACAACTTTTTAGTAATATTTTTCATATATCTCAAATTCTAAATATGCTAGAACTTTGAAATTATTTAACATTGATTTGAATACTCCAGGGTTTGGTAAAAATATTTGGTAATTTATCTGTAATTATTATTTATGAATGCCAAATGTACCAATAGAAGGATGTCAGTAATTTATTGAAACAAATAAATAATATATAGGGCTGTTTATTAGTGGTTAATTTTGTATGTGAAGATAATTTATGGCAGCAACTGCATTTTGATTGGTAAACACGTATTGACAAATTATTAGTTAGAACTAATAGTTATTATAATGTAAACATTACCTTGATTCTTTAGACATTAATTTATATTTAAAATAAAAACCAATTTTTATTATATAGTAGCACAGAATAGTAGCAACTATTATCTAACTGGTCTATGAAAACGATCACTTCAATATAAAATACATTTCTGTATATATGTATAACATGTTTCCAGTTTAAATACAATTGCTGCAAGAGACTATAGACTGCAACGAGAAAATATAAACTTTGTGCCATTTTGACGATGATAATTTTTTTGAAATAACAATTCAGCTCTCTAAAATGTTAAAACTTCCGTTTATTTGGTATATTCAAGATGGGACGAAATAAGAATAACGTGTTTCATCAAAAAGTCATTTAGAGATGCAATGGTAGAAATCGCGAGGGTTTTTATATAGTATTTTCATTGATTCTGAAGTGTACTCCAAAAATTAAAGAAGTAGGTCTTGGAGATTTTAAAAAATTTATATTTTTTTGAATTTTATTAAAGTTTTAAATCTCAAGCATAATTTCAGCAATCGTTGAATCGAAATTCGGAAAATTGACCAAGTAATAGCGATTTAAGTGTGTCAGGACCGTATTTAGAGCGAAATCATTTCCAACTTTCTTTTGCGTATTTCTCAAAACTGTGATTGCATACGGGATCTCAGAAAATTTGGCATGAGCATGCTACAAATTAATCTACTTGCCTACGTTTCTTCTTTTTCAAAAATGTATTGTATATCTTTTTCTGTCTCTGAGAAAACAGATTAGATAAATGTGTTTTCTGAATTACAATGAATCCATGTTTTCGAAGGTACGCGGTCGCATTTTAAGATGAACCATCAGGCTCGTTTAGAAAAACATCGTGCCTTGCAAATGAAAACTAAAAACATACTATTCGATGTGTATTTGCATAAAAAATGCCTGGTCAAAATTTCATTTAATTTGAGCTTGTATTAATGGCGAGAAAAATAAAAATAATGAAAAAGTGCCTATTTTGACCGCTTTAATTTAAAAAAAAAATGTCATTCAATGTGTATTTGCATTAAAAATGCATGATAAAAATATCATTTGTTTCTAACTGGTATTATTGGAGATAAAAAATAGGCACTTTTTCATAGTTTTTATTTTTTTTCTCCATTAATACAAGTTCAAAATAAATGAAATTTTTACCAAGCATTTTTTATGCAAATACACATCGAATAGTATTTTTTAGTTTTCATTTGCAAGGCACGATGTTTTAGCGAACTTCACCTTAATAAATAAATAAATAGTGCTTTACTCTAATTTTATTATATTATTTACAATGTACTTCAAGTAATTATGTTTTTCATTTTCCGAAATCGTAAAAGTAATAAACTTTCTATTGAGTTTTAAATAATCGACAGAAATAAATCACTATAAATTAGACGAAACTAGTTTACATGTTTTAACTCTTGATGCATTCTGTAAATAATTTAAAATTCTTTCGCTCGCCAAACACATAATTGTATTTCACAATAATTACGTGCCTGGTAATTCATACATTCATTACCATCACAGAGCGATCACTCACTCGAGTATTATATAATATTATGTATAGATATTTACTGAACAATCACAAACAATTATAAATTTAGATAAGTCGTAATTACGTCCACAAATTTTAATTGAAATGCCAGTCCAACGAGGCCTGCATGCATGGGATGTGCCAGGAAATCGGAAGTATTAATTAAACATGTATGTATGCATACTCGGTCTTTATTAACTCGTGCCCAAATCATATTCAACATTTAATATTAATTTGTATTTAAATGACTTATTGGGCGCTGCATTTGGTATCATTGCTGTATGAAATCCAGCTAATTCTTGTAACAATATTAAAAATTATTTTTCAAAGTGTAATATGAAGAAGAACCTCCAGAAATATTAAATTTGATAAAATATAATTAAATTTATCAATTTGTCTTCGATTTACAGGTGCGAATGAAGTAACGTGCAAAAAAAGTAGTGGCGGAGTAGCTAAACCTTGAAATACTACATGATATATAATAATAATCAATATGTTAAAACGTATGCTGTAAAAATTTGGTGAATTAAATTATGTTTGTTGTAAGTTTAGTAATAGGGATAAAAGACGTGTTATGTGTAACAAATAAAGTTGAACGTACATTTTTTTTTGTATTTAACTAGTTCAAATACGTTAAACAAATTTGAAGTTATGTAATTTTTGCGTATTAATTTTGTTTATTTCTTCAATTATGAAAGCATGGTTCTAACGATGATATTAATTAAAATAATATGCAGATGTTCGAGAAAAACTCAGATACATACTCTTACCAACGGCAATTAGCCATTTTTGCTTTCTTGGATAAAATAAAGTATTTTGATAATGAAAAAATAAAATCCAAATATAAGCCAGCAGTAAAGGGTTACTTTTAGTGTTATGATATAATCTCAAAAACAGTACGTGATAGAATGGCAAGCATAAAAATTACATTACAAGTTTTTCCAACTTTTGTTTGAAAAGTATTTTTCAAGGAATACACCATGTACTGGAAAATAATTTTTGAAATTAGTAAACTTACATGTTTATATCAAATAATGTGATTTCCATTTGGATTCATTTAACAAAAGATTGTCAAAATAACATAACTATAATAACCAAGTCAGGTGTTAAGGTGAACCATCAAGCTCGCGAAAATGAAATAAAAAAATACCATTCGATGTGTGTTTGCATAAAAAATGCCTGGTCAAAATTTCATTTATTTTGATCTTTTATTAATGGAGAAAAAAATAAAAACTATGGAAATATGCCTATTTTGGGGCGTTTTATTTTTTATCTCCAATAATACTACTTAGAAATAAATGAAATTTTTACCATGTATTTTTAATGCAAATACACATGGGATGTTTTTTTTTTTAATAAAAACACCCAAATAGGCACTATTTCATAGTTTTAATTTTTTTTCTCCGTTAATACAAGAACAAAATAAATTAAAATTTTTATCAGGCATTTTTTATGAAAATGCACATCGAATGGTTTTTTTTTTCTTTTTCATTTGCAAGGCACGATGTTTTTCTAAACGAGCTTGATGGTTCACCTTAACCACAGCATGTTGTATATGCACTGGTAGTAAAACACTTTCGGAATATATTAAAATAGGGAAAACTATTAACATAAGATGTAAAGAGCACATTCGCCAAATAGTTATATCATTTTCAATTACTTCGTTATGTAATAATTATAGTATGATACACAAACACAATTAGTATATATACTCACTTACACGTATAAGGACGTCAAAATAACCTATCTATACGCATTTATCATTGCTGGATTTACACAATTAGACTATGAAGTATCGTAATGATTACTTAGTCAAGTCTAAGCATATGATTTTGTCATATTTAATCGATATTTGTATTGATAATATAAATTAAATAGAAGTGAGTTATTCCGAATAAAGGTGTCTCAATTTAAAGATGGGAGTAGTATAAAAAACATACAATTGTTCATTTTAGAATTAAATTGAACTACATCACAAAATAATATATTATATTAGGGAAGCTTAAGTAATATTATCTCTTAATGTGGAAAACATGTTCTTTTAACGACACAATTAAAAATTTAATTTCGGTGTTTTTAATTGAGCAATAAACGAAAATGATGAACATTAAACGTTGGTACACTTTAAAAGGTCTATAGTAAAAATATATTCAGTTTCAACGAGGTGACACTTAAATGTTTTGATGCTTTTAGCAGCATATGAAATATTATGTTCGTGCATATACTCCTACTTTTACCTGGAGTTCTATACTTCTATATTTAATCAAATTTTGACTTCTAATAAACGCGGCAGATCGTGCACGCTGCTTTCTATTGAATTTATTTTAAAGCTGAAGTTGTTTTTGAAAATTTGAAATTAATTTCAACAGAAGGAGAAATATTGGTAGGTTGATATTCAGTCAAAATTATATCATTTGGATATCAACTTATCGATTTGAATACATCTACATTTTAACAGAAATGTCTGTTTTGAACGTCTCTGAATTGGACTGCTCGACATGACATCTATGTGACTATTTGTATGTTTATCAGTGTGTCTATATTTGTCTGTGTACTGATTGTGTGACTGCCTGTCTGTCTGTGTGCCTGTCAGTTAGTTTGTCTGCCTGTTTGTATGTGCACACTTTAGTACCAAAATCGGTGAACCTATAAATATGAAATTATAAATTTAAATTGTGTATACTCCTCGATAGGAAAGCTATCTTTGAAACCATTTTTAGAGCGGAAGTACATATTTACTCTTTTCGTTATTTCAGTATCTACTTTGCAAAATAGCTGCATCAAGCAAAATTATAAGATTTAAAATGTAAGATAATATTTTTAATAACGTTTGCTAGAAAATTTCTTTAAACATTAATATATATTCATTGCCATAGTAAAGGCGGCTCGGAATTGCTTGAACCGCGATATGCGCAGAAGACGAAATGGCACTATGATAGGAAACATAAGCATATACACCGTATATATATTATACAGTGGTTGTGGTAACAGTTTTTTGCTTATATAAAGGTAGAAGTTCAAGCTACTCAGAGCCACCTGTATTCACTTTCCGATCAGACAAACTAGACGCGCAACGGCTACTTAAGGGGCACACCTGTATGACTATTGTAAAGGCAAAACAAATCAGGTTTTTCATTATTCACCGATTGATTACTGTCGTTTCATGGATCACCAAGTTTTCGCAACACACCTGGCAACTGTTCGCGAGACATTGGTTGAGAGCTTCTGATCCACAAAACCAAACAATTCAATTTATTATTTGTATTGAATAGAGAAGTAGCAAGCTTTTTATATAATATGTATTCTTATAATGATCTTAAACAGTATAAATTTACTTTAAAACTATAAAATTCAATATTTATTTAATACTAAAAATTTGTAACTAGAAATTCATATTTCAAAACCAGCTTTTTGTATACCCTACACGTTACTATAGCAACAGCCAATATAGTGAGTTTAAATTTCGAAATAGAAATACGCAATTGAGGTTTAAGTTATTCTGATGACTGGTGTCATCTGTCAACTGTTATTTATTTGTCATCAGTTTTGCTAAATGAATTAAGCTTAGTTTTATTATTCTATTTCGTAATATAATACTCACAATATCATATAAAAGTTGTAAAAACTCATTAATTAAAACACCGAACAAATATTTATTCATGTTCCAAAAGAAAATATATTTGCGATCGATGGATAAAAGCAATCGGAAATCCACTTTTGGTCAATTAATCTAATTGAGCTTTTACATAACCAGTTAGACTTTTTTTAATAATAATGTAACAACTTGTAACACTTAGCAAAATAATCCAGCAATAAACGAAATTAAATTCTCACAAAACACAACAAGACTAAATAAGGTTAAGTAGCATTTGTTGTATCAGCTAACATGAAAAAATAACTGCATACGAGTACATTCATTATAAAGTGAATGTAATGTCTCCATTACCCATTAAATATACGATTATAGGCGAGTGACGTCACATGCTTATGATAGCGCGAAACTTTAATCATTCATATCTTTTAAAATATGAAGATTAAAAAAAAAGTTGTTTAAAATATTATTTACTCTCGTAAAAAATATAAAAAAAAAACTTGTCACATTCCTATGATCAATAAACATTTAATAATATCACAACTATTGAAATTATTTATAACATATAACACTTACATTCTATATAAAAAATATCGGCCATGTATTGGCCCTAAACTTTCTTTTACGTAGTCAGTATATTTTGATTTGATAGTATATAAATTAAAATATAAAATGTTTAAATTTAAAAGAAAATATTTTCATTCATTATGTCCAGTAAAATTGTAAAGTTAGTTTATATTCTAAAAAAAAAACATATTTATTTTAGATTTAAAATGTTCGATTCTATAGTAGCATAATGAAAAATTATTAAAAATTATGATGGCCGGATATTTTTTAGTCTTCAAATAAACTTTAAACCTTACAAAATATTTTCATATAATATTTTAAATTATTTACTAACCTTTGTAACGCGATTTCACTAAACTTATTTGTGACAATAAATGTTAAATGTCAAAATATTTGAATATTTAAAACAGTTGATATGCATAGTAGATGCGATCGTATTATATATAATTTTCCATACCTATGTAACTATGGCAATATAAATAGGATAATAGCAATTTTCTCGTAACTGGTACACTTCTTGAAGAAATATTTTAAACAATAGTTGTTCAAATCATTAATATCTTTAACTTTAATTATAACTATTTTACTGTAAGTGCAGCCGTTTCGAAGATATGCAAAAAGTGTCTCAAGTAAACATTTCCGGTTTGAATATGCTTTTCAAAAATAGGAGGTTTTCTTCCCAGGCATGTACAAATCTTAAGTTTAAAGTTTCATAATTTTATCTTCAACAGTGTAGCCTGTAGAGCGCTCACAGCCACACACACAGCCACACACAGAGAAAACACACACACACACACACACACACACACAAACGTCATTCCAAAAATAGTCAGACTCGATTCAGGGAAGGTCAAAAGGTGTATTTCCGTTAAAACTTCGAGATTTTTTTTTTTCGTGATTACAATACTTACTTATTACTTCGTAAAAGAAAGTAAAAAGTACAATATTTTCAATAAATTCAATATTTATCAAAAAAAAAATAGACAGAGGTACAAATAACCTAAAATGTTTTCTTAGTTGCTGTACAAGGATCTTCCTATTTACAAATGATTACTGATCAACGCCATCTATATAAACTCATATTTTTGTAACATATGACGTCTCAATAAAAAGATACTATAAACGCATTTAAATTTCATTTTGTTAACTATGTAAGCTCAATTAAATAAAAGTGCAGTAGATACTCAAGTGATATAACGTAGAATCTTGTATGTACCCGTTAGACGTGAATTCAATTTTTGTTGTACTCGTAATTCGGTAATCTCTTAACAACGGGCCTGAGGCAATTTTCTGTTCCCAGTGGATACCAATACAACGGTAACACACAAGGGGAAAACTAAATTCCCCTAACTGAAAGCCAAACAAATCCTTACGCACGTGTGAAACACGAATTAGATTAGAATCACGCGTGAATGCCTTTTCGTCATGCTGCGTTTCGTATTCGTTATACAGGAGAGTTGTTGTTAACGGAAACGCGAACAACCATCTCTATAAGCATAGAGAATATATTCGAACATTGTATAGAATATCCACGAAATGTTATAGCTTCCAGAGTCTATGAGATTTATTGGAAAATATTCATGACGATTATTTGATTAAACACGTTTAGGTCTAATAATGCTGGCATATCATTTTAATTGTTTCATAATATATTTAATGCTAGATTACAAATTGAAGCAAATCATTTTTAAGCATCCTCGTACGTAATATACTATTTTGTAAAACCTCAATTTAACTTTAAAATAAAGTAAAACTATATGTTAAAAAGCAATCGAAAGTTTGAGAATAGCTAAACATCAAAATTATGTGTATTGATGTCATCACGTTTCGTAGACGTATAGTTTCGAGGCCCTAATTTATGGATGGAAATATCCTACGATCAATTTATATAGTTTAGCAATGTTAAGAAAATGTCCAATAATAATTAACTTAGTTAGACACAGGTGGATAATTTAACACTATACGCTAGTCTACTTGCTTAAAAAATGCATTTCTGGATGTGTTAATACGAAATTTGTTACGCGACTTTTATTTTTGATAAAAGTGAGTCTTAGAGGATCTCGTTGTCGTTTAGCAACAAAAAAAAAGATGGCCGGCTGAAGACTAGTTCACCGAAAGTGTTTGTTTGATCTGTACCCCCTCCATCGACCTAAACTTTGCCCTGGTTTAAGGGGCAACTCCCTTTGTATGGTATGCTTTTCTCTGCCCCCCCCCCCCCAAACCACTAACCCACCTAAAATTTGCCCTGGTTTAAGAGGTAGCTTCCTTGTCTTTTTTTGCCGATATTTCAGTTGAAAACCCTTTACAAAGTATGTTTTATGCTGAATAACATACTACCGATCGACAATATGTTCGCGTTTATGTTTGTTTTACATTAGATTTAGCAATATAAAGGTATAATTGAACTTGATATGTTCATTGGGAACTTGTTTTATCATTTAAAATAGTCAATATTAACATTTCATCTAGTCAAAATTTCATAGCTACGATTTTGTTACTGTGTAAACTCCTCCGTTGGCAACTGTCAGTGAGACCTCGTAAGACTCACTTTACCCTTATTTTTTACTGTGTATATATGATAAAAAAGAACAGCGATTGTTTCAATTGGGAATTAATAATTACAGGTGGCAAATTCATAATTAAAGGGGAGTTTGATGAAAATCAACCTAAAAATTTCTACGAATTCTGTTAGTCTTTCCAACAAATGAACGTTATACTCATGAATAATTTGCCACTTCAATGGTCAATTTTGCTCGTTTTATAAGTACCTACATCAAGATCAAAGCAAGATTTGTGATAAATGAAATATGCTCATTCAATCAGTACTTGGCCAATATTTGAGAAAGTGGTTGCTTGATAATTTTATTTTATTTGCTTACACACACTTATTATGTCGTAAAAGTTATACCAAAAATATTTATGACCAAAACTAGTGACTAGTAAAAGGTCCTATAGCTATAAAATGTTTAAATGTTGCCCACTTTCACGTAAGAGATAAAGTAGCATCATTAGTTCAGTGTTTTTGTTTAAATAAAGCATTGCAAAAAATCGAACTATTTTGCCAACATGTCATAAATGCAAAAATTAGAAATGAAAAAAAGGGATATATGCGAAATATAATTCATATTTTGATATTATATGCAAATTATAAATACAACGGGTATGTACTCAGCGTTCTACCATTTCAATATCTTGCTTGAAATATTAAAAACATCAATACAATTGATTGAGTTTGGTATTATATTTTTACACAACCTGAAACGTAATAGGTGCGTTGTAGTTTGGAGTGAGTTAATAAATGCATAGAAATAATATAATGCTTCATGTCTTGACCCTGAAAATGAGTGTTGACAATTTTGGTTATAATTACAAAACACATCATATTGTCTCTGCATTAATACATTTTAATTACAATTCAACTAATTATTTGCTCTAAATATATTGAAATGCAAACTTAAATGTAACTATAGTCTGTTTTTTGCTAAGAATTCTGCGTTAGTCTTATGATGTACCTTGTCGCTCTCACTAACATAGCATAAGCTTTGCTTGAGAAAGATGGGGTATTACTTCATAAATGAGAGCGACAAGGTACATCATAAGACTAACGTAGAATTTTTACGAAAAATAGATTAGACACACCAGTGAGGTGTAACTAGACCTCACAGGCTCTCTCACATTCTGTTCATTCTTCGGTCAGTTCTACACACTAGTTAAGTGTGTAATACTGATCCTCATCACCGTATTATTATTTGAACGATGTAAGTTCAGACCCTTGTGTTCAAACGACTTCTATAACGTAAACATCTGTTTACTAGTATCATATAAACTGAATTGGATATATAAGAAATTTACATTATAAATGACTTAAAGATACGAATTACTTATATTTATAAATGTTAACCCCTCCTTAACTTTCATATTCTAAAACTAATTTATCTATGGGCAAATGTTGTGGATATGCGAAATTTAAGATACCAATATATTCAAAGATTATATTTCCATGAACGGTTTATTTTCCTTCAAACTTTTTAAATAAAACTTGAAGAAAACAATCGTATCTTTAATTTTATTTTGATATACTTCCGGTATAAAGTCGATTCGTTGAAGACATTCATTTCTTCAAATTCTTTTTATGTTTAGGAGAAACTTTTAGTGAACAGACGTCAATTCAATATGTTGTTCTACAAACCCACAGATATATAATCAAATACATGAAATTAAAAGAGAAAAGAAAATGTGGTAGGAATGAAAAAGGCCAATCAATATCGTACAGTTGAATAATTCCGTTCACGGCATAATAAAACTTTGCTTGAGAAAATTGGCCGGTGGTATATATGCACGTTCATTTATTTGTACTTGGGTGAGAGAGACGCAATTTGCGGCAGAGTAGATAATCACAAATACCTTCACAAACACATACATTTATAGACGCATACATACAAGCCACACATACGATGAATGAACGAAAGGAGACGTGAAATGGAGAACCTACGCCATGGCACACAGTACCAACAGCGACGTCGTATACCAATCAGAAATTCATTGCTGACGAAATTTACCGTCTAATGCAGACATTTGTCACTGGCACATGGCAAAACATTAATTATGTGTTCGCATTCGCACACCACATACCAGCACACAATTTTACTCAAATACTGAGTGAATATTTATTTAGGATGAATTCAAAAACATCATTAAAATGTAATTAAATCATATCAACATTTATACATTTCCCCAGATGTACATATAGGTATTCAATATTATTCAATTCAATAGAATAGACTAATGCAACCAAAATTATTTTGTATTTGCATTCATTAATCAAATTATTTATTCGGCTGATTTAGTACTTAACCCACAACTGCAGTGCCTAGCAAGAGAAATATGACACATATTGTGAAGTCAATTTGACAGTATTTTGATTTAAATCAATATTTGTAATAGCAACAAACAAATTAAAATAAATAATTGTATGATATATGGTTCCCTATTTAAATATAAATTAACAAACATGGAAATCACCAAAATGTAAGTACATTATAAAAGATATGTTTTATGTTTTAAGTCATACCAACATAAAATAATTATATATAATAAATTAATGTAATTTCATCCGAAGAAAGATTTTAATACGGAAGCTTATATTTTATTAAAAACTTAAGTTACAGTATTAAAAGGAGTATAGAAACCTTTAATTACAAAATAGCTTTCAAACCTTTATCAAATTAAAAAAAAAACTTTGTAGGAAAGTGGATTTAGTACCACTTCTAGACAAATCAGGCATTTACAAACTGAATTGCGAGTATTGTCAATCTTTTTATATTGGTCAAACAGGCAGATCATTTACAACGAGAATAAAAGAACACATGAACGCTTTCAACAAGAATAGAGGCTTTTCTACGTTTGCAGAACATCTTTTAGATAATGCACATCATTTCAACGCCGTCTCGAATATTGATATCCTCCACATGCAACATAAAGGAAAGGTTTTATATTTCCTAGAGAACCTGGAAATAAATAAAGCAAAAGTTTCTAACAGAACCAATTTATTAAACGACCGACAAATCTTAAAACATCGCCCCTCTTACGTTTGTTAATTAACAACTTTAATTAGCATCTACTTTTAGAGTCTGACCATTTCTTCAAACTTAACATAAGGCTAGTCGTTGAAAAAAATTGTAACAAGTAGTATTTAGTTCAATTAAATTTCTGTAAAAGAAAAAAAAATTGAGTTTTTCGTTTCTATATATAATATTTTCTTTTAATCAAAAGAATGTTAATGTTCCAATTTTCTGGAATAATGTATTTTTTGTGCTGTTTCCTGATTTTTATGTATAAGTTTATCTAAAAACAAAAAATATTTCATTTAATCTATTTAATCGTCTTCATAATTTGCTTTTTTTTTATTTATTCATTATTTTATATTTTTTTGTTATTTATTTATAATTTATTTTATTATTTTATTTTATTTTCCATTGTTTATTATTTTATATTCAATCTTATTAATTATTTATTTATATATATTTATTAATTTATTTGTCCTTTTGGATCATGTATTAATTTTTATTTGAAAATGTTAATTCAATGTTACCGTTTGCAGTCATACCGGTTTGCCTGAGGATGGACGTCTTAACGTCCGAAACCGGTCGCGTGTTTTTTAATAAAACCTGAACGATGTGGGTAAACACGCTTTTGTATTCCAATTCGTCCCTAAAATTCCACTACAACAGAGTTGAGTTCCATAAATAATTATCATTCGTTTTCAATATCTTAAGAAATTAAAATAAAACCATCATTATTGAAAAGTATTTGCTAGTACAATTGAAACTGAAAATTTAGCATACATTCATGTAAATATCTGACTGTGTCAATCAGTATAATTTTAATAAAAGTGTTTGTTTTAAAATGTGTACGCAAAAGTAAAAGTTTCACCAAAAAGTCTTTTTTCAAAGTTATAGAGTTCCGTAACTCAACACATCTCATAAAGCTCAACGAAGACGTGAGAGGTGTGACATATTTAATACGAAATTACACTTGTATGCCTGTTGGGCAAGTTTGAAGAAGTACAATAACCCTATACACAATACAACAATTGCGCTGTAAAAGAGTAATAACAGTGTACCTCCTAGACAAGAACACAAAAGTGGCATATATAAAATTGTGAGAATAATATAATACAGTTCGTTTCACAAAATTTATGCAAAAACTTTATTCAGAAATATAAAAATGTTGTAAACATTTCTTCGGTCATACACCGTGCACAACACTCATATTACGTGAAATTTAGTAACGTCTTAGAGACATGAATATTATAGGAGCATACGTTGCACTGGCCATTTGAAATGGTCATGTAACCGGAAGTAAAATCTAATGACAACACCTTATTTTTTGGTTGATATTATTTTGAAGTTTTTGTTTAGTTGAATTTATATGAAAGTATAGATAGTTATAGCAACTAAAGAAAATGAAGTGAATTCAGTTGCATACAGTTGGATCGTTTAGTGTTATTTCGTTCATTTGACAGATTAAAGGTTTCAGTCAACTTTAAATACAAGTTGCCTTTTTGTAAACATTTATTATATACTAATGCCTTCTTACATCGTAAAATTTTAAAAGCAGTGATAAAATTAAGCTTAAAAGTAATATCTCATAAGTAGGTTGTTTGGTTTAAATATTCTTATTTTATAACAATTTTAAATAGCAACTATAAAGCACTTTCAGTTTGAGCGATTACAAATTTTCCATACTGTTTGTTTGTTTGTTAATATAATAATAACCATCATTATTAACGAGTAACGCTAGTAAAATCGCTAGTTATTTTCTTTTACGAAGTAATAAGTAAATATTGCAACCATGAAAAAAAATCTCGAGATTTGAACGGAAATACAACTTAATCTTCCCTGAATCGAGTCTGATTAATTTTGGTATGACGTATGTGTGTCTGCGGGTCTGTGTGTATGTATGTATGTGTGCGCTCTACAGCCTACATTGTTGAAGATAAAATTATGAAACTTTAAACTTAAGATTTGTATATGCCTGGGAAGAAAACTTCCTAATTTTGAAAAGCATATTCAAACGGAAGTGCATGTTTACTTGAGTCACTTTTTGCATAACTTCGAAACGGCTGCACTTACAGTAAATTAATTATGGTAAAAGTGAGTCTTAGAAGGTCTCGTTGACATTTAGCAAAAAAAACACAACCGCTGAAGGATGGTTCTAGATAGTTCATCGACAGGGCTTTCTTGATCTGTCCCTCTTCCCCAACAACCTAAACTTTGCCCTGGCTTAAGGGACAAATCCCTTCGTAGGGTATGCTTTCTATGTATTTCGTTGGCAACTGTCAGTGAGAAGTCCTAAGATTTACTTTAACCTTAATTATAATTGAAGTTAAAGATATTAACATTTTGAACAACTTTTGTTTGAAACATGTCTTCAAAAAGTGTACCAGTTACGAGAAAATTGCTATTGAAATTCTGCCTTGTCTTATTTATATTGCCATAGTTACATAAGTATGGAAAATTATATATAATAAATCGCATCTACTATGCATGTCAATTTTTTTAAATATTTAAATATTTTGACATTTAACATTTATTGTCACAAATAAGTTTAGTGAAAAGGCGTTACAAAGGTTAGTAAATAATGTAAAATATTATATGAACATATTTTGTAAGGTTTAAAGTTCATTTGAAAACTAACAAATGCTGGGCCATAATAATTTTAATAATGTGTAATGAATAATTATATTTTCTTTATACTACTATAGAATCCAACATTTTAAATCTAAAATGCATGTTTTTTTTAGAAATCTGACATTAACTAACTCTACAATTTTATTGGACATAGATAATGATTGAAAATATTTTCTTGAAATTTAAAAATTTTATATTTTAATTTATATACTATCAAATCAAAATATACTGACTACGTAAAAGAAAGTTTAGGGCCAACACATGGTCGATGTTTTTCTGTATATATCATAAACATTATTACTCCGTTTTGTGTAATATAGTGCACGTACATGAATAAATTTATTGTTACATGAATATATTCACACTTTTTTATAGAATATAATGACACTGTCATCTAATATGGCCATATTTTATATGATTTCATATGATTTTAACTTCACGAATCTATTTTAATGTGCACTTCATGGTTTCCTATCTTCATAAGTAGGTGTGTGTGTAAAAGTGGGAGGGCAGACGAAGAAATAAAAAAGAGATGCTCCAGGTGTATCATTTTTAACATACAAATGTGCACTGTCACCATTTGTAATAAAAATGATACTGTTGCGTTATCTTTGCAAGGACATAAGAACCGAGCCGCAGCAACGAAACTAGAGAAAAGTAGAGCGCGTCATGCATAAGTTCAGAGATAAGAAATACGTATATACATATACACGATCTTCTCGTGCATGAGTATAAAGTACATGTTTTAAAAGAGGACGGAGAGAAAAAGTCACCGACATTTCTGCTATCGCAAACCTTAAAAGTTTTCTCTGCGTAAAGAGAAGAAGATAACATGTTTTTATTTAATTTGTACATAAAAATGCTAATTAGTTATAAATGTTATATTTTATAAGGAAATATTATATCTTCCAGAACAATAACTCCAGCAAGGAGTTATACCTGTTTTATAGGTTTTTAATTTGCTGTGCAAAACAAGCTTTAGTATAAAGGTTTTCTCTGCAAATCCAAGCATAATTCAGGGAAAGCCGAAAGGTGTACTTTTGTTAAAAACTCGAGATCGATTTATTTTTACTTTCTTTTACGAAGTAATAAGTAAGTATTGTAATCACGAAAAAAAAATTCTCGAAATTTTAACGGAAATACACCTTTTGACCTTCCCTGAATCGAGTCTGACTATTTTTGGAATGACGTTTGTGTGTGTGTGTGTGTCTGTGTGTGTGTGTGTGTGTGTGTGTGTGTGTGTGTGTGTGTGTGTGTGCGCTCTACAGCCTACACTGTTGAAAATCAAATTATGAAACTTTAAACTTAAGATTTGTATATGCCTGGGGTGAAAACCTCCTATTTTCGAAAAGCATATTCAAACCGGAAGTGCATCTTTACTTAAGACTTTTTTTGCAATTTCTGCAATATCTCCGAAACGGCTATACTTGCAGTAAAAATAGTTAGAATAACATTGAAAGATATTAGTATTCTGCACAACTTTTGTTTGAAACATTTCTTCAAAAAGTACCAGTTACAAGATCTTATCTTATTGATATTGCCATAGTTACGTAGGTATGGGAAATTATATATAATAAATCGCATCTACTATGCATGTCAATTGTTTTAAATATTCAAATATTTTGACATTTAACATTTATTGTCAGTGTCACAAAAAAGTTTAGTGAAAGAACGTTACAAAGGTTAGTAAATAATTTAAAATATTTTATGAAAATATTTTGTAAGGTTTAGAGTTCATTTGAAAACTAAAAAATGTCCAGCCATAGTAATTTTTTATAATGTATAATGAATAATTATATTTTCTGTATATTCCTATAGAATCGAACATTTTAAATCTAAAATACATATGTTTTTTTTAGAAATCTGACAATAATCTAACTTTACAATTTTACTGGACATAATGAATGAAAATGTTTTCTTTTGAATTTAAACATTTTATATTTTAATTTATATACTATCAAATCAAAATATACTGACTACGTAAAAGAAAGTTTAGGGCCAAACACATGGCCGATGTTTTATGATTACAATACTAACATTACATTTACAAACTATCTATCAGTTCATAGATAAATACGTATAAGTGAGTCTTTAGAGGTCCATGTGACCCTTAAAAAATCGTATGATTTTTGGATTGTGCATTCTAATTGTACTTTTTATATGTGAAATTATGCGGCAATTTTAACATTTATATTTTGTGTGTGATAGGTAAGGCCCAAGTGTGGTCATTCATTATAGAGTAGTCAGGCCTGCAGTGCTTACTGGCTATACCTGGGCCTTATTTATCACATGAGGAACAACACCGTAATTTTTGTGCATTTGTGAACCACGCTTTACCATTCACGATGAAAATATCTATTTATATTGTAAATTCATTTTATGCTGTAATGTCTACTGTTCGTTTTTGTTAACGTATAAACAAAGCACGACGTCAAAGATTAAATAGACCCCTAAAAACTCAATTTATCCCTTTATTTTAATTTATGTTTTGTAAATTAATGTTGATGTTATTCATATAAATATAATATACATTATGATAAGTAAGGTAAGCTATTGTGGTTTTATACTAATTCTTTTAAGCTATATTAGAAAAAGCGTCGATGTTGTTTCAAACAGGTGTATGGATATGACCGCAGCATAATCTGCAGGCTTATTTTTTATCTGCTATTACATTTTCCAGGTTGAAAAAGTTCGGATCCAACAAAAAAATTATTTAAGCCTAGATTATTGTTAGACCGGAGATAAATTAAAATAAGCAATTACTAAATACCATCAGTCGATATTAATATCTGATAGTAATGTCTACTTACTTCATTTAAATGCAATCATACTGTGACTGATTCTGAATAGGTTATTTATGTTCATATTTGAAATTACATAAAAGTTTATTTGAATTATTTTACGCTTCAAATTTTCAAATGAGATATATCAGCCATAAGAGATGTTCGTGAAAATATTATATTTTGTAAAAACAAATATCAATAACAAATTTTAGCGATTTATTTTCACTGGAAATGCGTTTGTTTACCCATTCGAAATATAAATATATATTTTACTATTTAGCAGAAATATAATCTTATTCTATCTAGTAAATATAATAAATATTTTACTTAACTATTAAAATATCATTAATGTAAAACAAAAACGAAAGATAAGTAACTGTTGGGACAAATGGGGGTGAAACGGAGATGCAAATAGTAACACTGTTTAAGTGGCTGTATTTGAATTAGTTTTACAATTATTGTATTAATATTCGCTTAGTACTAAATCGCGATTACTTTCAGTAAGTGCACTTCATGAAACTATTACTTTAAAAAAACATCTGCAGTGTTCTGCACTGAACTTTTCCGTAGACAGTATATTTTATTTAGATAGTAAATAAATATGTTTTTAAATTTTAAGAATATATTTTAAATATATTATCATTACGTAGAGGTAGATAATAATAATTTTATTGTAACTATTAGGTATAAACAAAATATACCTACTATCGTATAAGAATGCCCAGTGCAATGAAATATGGTTACAACAATTGCACAGATTAAACAGATATTTCAGTTATAATTTTCGTGATTACACAATAGAATTAGAATATTTAAACTACGTATAAGCAAATTAACAAATACTTACACTACGTCTTAGAAAGTAAAAAAATATGCAAATGCATATGATGGCAAGAAATTTGAGAAAAAAAGCAGCTACAATTTGACCATACAAATCTGAGCTCATTAGGTACGGAACCTGACGATCTCGGCTTCTCTATAACGCTAGTTAAAATAGAAACGCTCTCCATGGGTGAAAAGTCATTCTGGTTTAAAATTTTAATTTTTAATCATTTATATTCAATATTCATATAAATTTGGTTACTTGTAGTAACTTTTAGGCTATTTGATTAATAAAAATGTTGTTATCAACAACAATTCTAAAAACATGGTAAATTAGAGTATTGAAAGAGCAAATAACATACTTTTTTTGTATAATTCAATCTAAAATCAGTACAGCAAACTTCCAAATTAACTAAAAACTGTAAGGTTTCTGTAATACGTTATTAGTGCTGGGTTGATTTACAAAAGCAAGTAGGTACATATCTAAATTTATAATATACAAATATATCATCTGCAGACAAATTTTAAAATGTCTTACTCCCTTTGTTATACAGCGAAATAAAACTCGCTACAAGTTCTTCACTATAAACTTATATTAAATTATCATTGTCAGCAACAAAAGTGCAAGATGCAAGTACGTAAATATATTTCTCGAACACATTTCAGATGAAAATGTAGATGGAATATTACAATATTCAAATGATCGTAGTCGCGTGCGAAGTAGCGACGACATTGTTCTTCACCTGCATTTCTGAACGTGTCTGACACGAAACAAAAAGACAAGTACATCGTATATCCTTGAGTAATTCTTTTGTCAAAATGGTGTGCGAACATACGCATTGTTAACTGGATCTACTTTTATAGTAGAACATACTTCCCCGACGTATAATATAGAAAATAAATTGGTTGGTCTCGAAAGTGACTGTCAAGTTTCATATACTGGATATCAGCTCAATTCACAAAACAAATGCTATGCAACTTGTGAGCGTAATTGCAAAACATGTAAACCAAAAACTACTTTAAATAAAACAAATAGTACGGTTATGTAGTTATACTGTTTATCGATTACTGCACATTATAAAATAATCTAAAATTATGTAATTATACAGTTCTGATTAGTTTTGTTATCTAATAACGCAAACCATTGTGACAACCATATTTATAAACAAATCAAGCAATATGTAAAAAAATCAAACGAAAAAATGATTACCGAAAAATCACACTAAGAGCATCTCACATAGCTGCCAACAACCTCCAGGATAAACGAGCAAATAATAAGCGGTAAAAACTTCTAAATATTTGTATTGTCCGGCTCTTACATTAAAAATGACTTTGCTACGAGTATATGGTCAAAATCACTTTATCATTCCAATAGCTTCAAATTATATGAATAAAACATATGTGTGTGAAAATACAAATATCCTAAATCTAAACAAAACGTGCACAAATATGAAGAAAACGTATTTAAATTTATCATTAAAATCTAAGTGATAATCTTTAAAAATTAAAATATATAAATCAAAAGTTTGATTAATTTAAATCTTTTTGATGTAAATGACGATTCTATAGATGCATTCCTAAATAATCTGTGTTTGGTTTCCTATGTTATAGAAAAATCATTTTTGTTATGGGTGGCACCATGAATCAATTTGGTGCTGTAGAGGAGCTCACTTGTAGTTAGAAGAAAGAAAGTCAGATTTTCCCTGCTAAAGAATCCGGACGTTTTAATCATTTACCAAATAATAAAGATTAGAATCTTCTGATTTTAAAATCAAATAGAAGCAATTTTTAAAATAATTATAGTTTTATTGTTATTGAATGGCGAAAGATTGTCAAGATGTGAATGTAAAGGGTTTTCTGCCACCCCATATGTTGGGAATAGGCATTAAGTTATGTATGTATGTATGTATGTTGTAGAGTTTCAAATCAGCTGTAAACGCTGGAAGACTAAAGACTTTCCCGGTATATTTTGTTATAATTTGTGCAAAAGTCAACGTTCAAATAAAATACAAAACTTATTTAGTTTAAAATCAAAATATTAAATCAAATTCGTTAATTTATTTAGATTGAAGAACAACAAATTCACTACCGAGTTTTTTTAATCGCGATCGGTATTCGGAGTTAGAGTTTGTGTGCTCAGTGAGTTTCGTGGACTACGAGTGAGTAGTGACGAACCGATCAAATCCAACCGCAAAACAATTCAACCGATCGATCAACCAACACACCGTTTTAACCAGAGGATTATCATTCAACAGGGAGAAGATCCCCTTTTCTGATTTCGAGAATATTACAGACAAAATATGCACACAAACTCTTAAGCTCTTCTGTAGTACGTACGGCAAGCTAATAAAACAAGTACTGGTTTAAACAATGCTTAGAACTCACCCGCTGAAGCAGATTTGCTATTGCGTGGCATATTTTTTCAAATTAACAATCAAACACAAATGATATAGTAATAAACTAAAAAAAAAAATATAGATATAACAACACTCAAACTGGAAAAAGTAAAAAAGTTCAGTTTTTTGATTAATTTAAAAATTAATTAATTTCATTATTTATATCATATACTTAAACTATCAATATCACTGATATTTTTAATAGCTGTCCATTCAAAAGCATTTTATCCATTTCATGTACAGTAGTTCAGCTATGCAGAAATAGCTGGCGCTAGTAGAAGCAAATCAATTTTAGGAAATTATTAAATATTTTTTAACGGTGTTCATTTTTAATTTATTTTAAATGATAAGGTCGAAAATGTATTAAAATGTTATGTACATTTTTCTGGAAATCAATATACCTATAAGGTTGTTGCTTCTTTGGAGCCCCAATAACATAAGGTCTAGTGGATATTAAATTGTGTACTGAAAGATTATGTATAGCAAATTTGGTGTCAATCTGTTCAGTATCTTCCAAGGAAAAGGAGCGACAAATGAGGATTTACGAGCGACCAAGCGAGTGACGACTAACATCCAAGTATATGCGTTGTATATTTTTTTGGATTCAGGACGATAAAAGACGTTAAATAAAATTTTCCATCCGAGATACTTACAGATACATGACTGAATGCTTTAACTCCTCGGTACTACGTACGGCAAGCTAAAAACTGAAATTTGTATGGTTTAAACTAGCATAGCAAATTAATAGTTGTATTGCAGTATTTTTATTTTATAACCAACGTTGTTAACTAATAGAAATTTTATCCACTCTGCTTTTTCCGTAGTGGCAATTGGTATGGGCTTGGTTACGTGTTCATGACGTCTAAATGTAATTTTAGCTGTCTGCTACGTGCTCATGTGTCCTGTGCATATGATGATTATATGTTGAAAAGCGTAAAATTTGTTGTATCCTTCATGACTTCATAATTATTTTTTGTTAATTTAGATTACACTTTGAAATAAGGTCAAAATAAGGTCCGTAATCAGGATCATTTTTACTTCAAAACATTTTTCTTGTGTTTGGTCTCAAAACAATGTTTAGGCCATTATTAAATATTTTGATCCAATAACTCCAAAAATAAATGGCCTAGTGAATTTAAAATGCGAGCGGCATGAATATGGTTGTTACTTACAGTTCTTAAATGCAATATAAAGCTATATACATGACAATTATATTGTAATATAATACGTATTTATTGAATTGGTTCACTCTGAAACCATATCGTTTATTAATTATTAGCAATTGAAATATCGTTATTTTAAAATATATGTGACGTCAGAAAGAGTGGGTATTTTTTATTAACTATTTTGGGACTTTTTATTTTTTATCTCCAATAATACTAGTTAGAAATAAATGCATTTTTGCATTTTTAATGCAAATACACATCGAATGACATTTTTTTTAAATAAAAACTTCCAAAATATGCACTTTTTCATAGTTTTAATTTTTTTTTCTCCATTAAAACAAAAAAAAACAAAAATTTTTATCAATGCATTTTTATGCAAATACACATCGAATGGTATTTTCTTTTTCATTTGATAGGAACGATGTTTTTCTAAACGAGCTTGATGGTTCACCTTAACAATAAAATTTAGACTAAAAGTTTTATAATATAAGAAGCTTCCATAAAAATTTTTTAAAAATTTTGAGATATCAACCCTATTATGTATACATAAATAATATATACCTACCAAATTTAATGTGAATCCTTTCTAATATCTTCACAAAAGAAGGGGCAACAAATTTTGTTCTTACGAGTGATCGAGTGAACAGGCGACAACTAACATCCAAGTATATGAGGTATATATTTTTGGATTCAGGGCAATGAAAACCAAACTATTTGTTAAAGAAAATTTTCAATCCGGCACACGACTGAATGCTTTACTTCTTCGGTACTACGTACGGCGAGCTACAAATCCTTTTATGTATGTCACAATATATACATTATTGAAAATATCGTCCGTGATGATTTTGCTATTGTTGAACTTTTATGATGGTAATTGATGCATCGACTGATAAAACCGGATGTTTTGTATCACTTCCCGTTTCCGTTTAATGTTATATAGTATTATATCTATCCTTTGTACTACTGGCAATTACATTTAAAATATTTAAAGAACAATTTTTACATATAGTCGAATTCACATAAGAAGAACATTTTTGTGGCATGAATACACTTTTTACATATAATCATATGGAGTGTAGTGATGATTCATGCCACAAAAATGTTCTTCTTATGTGAATTCGCCCATAGATATTAATTTACAAGAGCCATAACTTATATTTGTTTCAAATTATTTGCGGAGAATTACTTCACTGTAATTTAATTTCAGAAATTCATCCGGATACATATCCTCGCCAGTTGCTCGCTTTCTTCGAATAAATTTCACTTCGTACGAAGAAGATTTTTTTAAAATTAAAGTTTCATTAGATTTAATTCATCTACATTTTATTTGAATTTCAAGTTGACTCACATCAAATAAAACGAATTTAAATTCAAGCAAACTTTAATCTAAAAAAAGTTTTGTTTTTGTGGAGAGAGTGTAAAAATTCGTCACCTAATAATTTTGTTTCTGCACAATTTGTCTCCACTCAAACTGTTACCAGCATTTAATTCTCGACAATTTTTCTCAGGGTATGTAGAAGTTAGTTTAAGTAACGAATTTAAATAAAGGTTGTTTAGGAATACCAATGTTCAATTGTATAAACTAATCAACTGTTGGAGTAACAGCAATTATTCTATTGAGCATAGAACGATATAAAGAGCGAAATAGTAGAAACGTTTCTTTTAAATTTGTCGGTTCAAAAGATCAATAATTTACTTATTGGTTTTATCTCTGGTTAAACGATGTTAAAATTAACTTTTTGTTTAGTATATTTAGTTCAACGTACAATCGATAAGCTAATGTAACCTGTATGAGTCTCTAATTCGAAACATTCATTTACAAAAAAATCTTTTCACGTCTCCCTGTTTCCGACAAAAAATATAGCTATACCTCACTCGCTCGTTCAGTTTCTTGCTCGTAAAAACAAAGCTTGTAATATCTTCTCTTCTGAAGAAACCCAGCTAATTTTACCTAAATTCGTAATACATATTGACTAGGTGCCCATTTACAGTATCTTTACCAATAATTCGTCACAGACTATTTGAATGTTTTAAAATTCTTTCAAAGTAAAACCAAAAGGTGTAAAAATAATTAAAATGAATAAATTCGAAATGAAAATAATCAATAGCAAGCATTACCTTCGACGAAGGTTAACGGTTAACCTATTGTTAGCTGTACCGGGTATTGGAAAGTAACTCAGAAATTTAAAAAAATATTATTTCGGCAGCTAGTAACTAGAACATATAATTATGATTTTATGATATTCTCGAGATTAAAAAACAATGTTATTTTATAAAAAAAAGAGAATATAATACTAACGTATTTTATTTTCCGGGATTAATTATATCTTGATTGTCAACATTTGATTGCTACTTTTATTATTGCTTCGATCGTAGTTGTGAACATTGTATTAATTGCTACTATATCAAAAAGCTAGCCGTTTGTTGCTTTATATTTTTGTTTTGATGCATTTGTATTGGTTATATTTACTGAGTATTGGTGTAGCCAATGCTTGTTTTGCTTAGTACTTTAATAGATTGTAGAAAATGGAACGATATTTATAGATTGTTGTTAATTTAACCATGTTTTTTATATAGCCAGACACTAACCATTGAATGACAAATAAATTCTTAACAATAACAGTAAACACACAAAAGTTTCAGAAAAGTAAGGAGTTTAATAGAGATGAAAATAATTGTTAACTTATTGAAATTGTAATTAGAAAATTTGAGTAGGTACTAACCCACGAATTATGATATTCGGCTGATATAATAACAGCGTTATAATTACATAGAAAAGTAATTTGAATAAATTGTGTAACTTTATTCATGAAACTAAGTTTCTATGTCAATTTGATTACACTATAAAGCGTTTAGGGTAGAGGGTATATAATTTTATTTCGAGGAATAAACTCGTATAAAATGTGACTGGAAATGAAACAATATTATTCACTTAAGTCAGCTCGGTATTACAAGAGAGTGGAGAAAATGGTAATATATTTAATTCGCTCTTAAATTATTTTGTTTCAAAGTTACGACAGATTTATGTAGTGGAACAAATAACAGCTTAAACGCACGCAAAACCCAACGCATTCGCTACCAACTTAAGAATAGCTTCTCATATATCTTTTCTAGCGGTTAAAATATAACTCAAACTATATATCGACTCTATTAAAAAAATAAATAATAATAACGAATTTTCTTATAAGTACTATCCAAAGAAATAAAATATATGGTTGAAAAATTGCGATATATTTTAAAAGTAACCATTTTTAAAAGCTTTGATAAAAGGTCTTTACTTCATATAGATTAGTCATAATTAAAGATTGTACAAATATTGTTATCAAATAATATAATTTCCATTATAATCGTTCGACCAAATTAACGCAACAAAGTCAGATATTGAATATTACGAGTTGCACATACTTAAGCGTTTCATATTAATATAAGCAATAAACCATACCTTAAATGCCACAATTATGAATAAGAGGGATGGGAATCTGGTAGTTTATGCTGAAAAAGGATTTTTTAAAGAATCCAGTGTCCAAAAAAATGGTATACCAATTATTGGACGTAATCCCTCGGTTTGAAGATACAGAAATATATATCGCTGCACAGAAAATAATATGAACACACATACATAAAAGAGATCACCAAAGACAGATACATGTTAATATTGATCTTGTGTCTATCATATAAATCTAATAAATTATTTTAAAACGTATTTTAAGAGATTTAAATTAGAGTGAAGTCAAATAAATGCAAATTTTACATTAAGCTAGGCCCGAAAATCAAGTGAATCAACAACGACAAACTTGGCCCGCTCAAAATCATGAATAAAATCTTGTGAAGAACGACAAGCAAGAGGCCTCTTTACAAGTCTAATTCAAAACTAACAGTAATCAAGAGATCTTCATTTATATTTGACTGTTAATCAAAAACTTCCTCGTCTTTCTCTGAAAGACAAAGGTTGCATTTTTGGAACAAATGTAAACTGTGAAAATTTTATATGAGAATAATAAATCACTGTCATGCGTGCTACCCACTAGATCGAAATCTCAAGAAAATGCAATTTTTTAAATCTATGTATACGTATATTAATTTAATGCTGTTACTTTAATAAAATACAATATTTCACGATTAAAATTATTCATACTTGCAACCTAAACATCTGCAGGGAATTGCACTGGACTTTCTTATACGATTTAAGTATATTTTGTTTAGATTTTGTATTTTATAACCTCTCTATTTAAATAAAATATGGATAGTAAATATAAGAAAATCCAGTGCAATACACTGCAGATGTTTTAGTCTTTAAATAAACTAAGAACCAGCAAAATATTTGTATATAAAATTTTCAATATTGAAACTCTTTTACACTAGAACTCTTTTACAATAGAACTATATGTCATAAGTATAACATAAATTTCCATAGCTACGTAACCATGGCAACATAAATAGACATTTCAAAATTTAAATAGTAATTTTCTTGTAATCGGTAAACTTTAACAAACAAACTTGTGCATAATATTAATTTCTTTCATTTTGAATACGAACCTATTTTCTATAAGTGCAGCCGTTTTGGAGATATTACAGAATTTCCAAAAAATTACTGGCATAAATATGCACTTCCTGTTTGAAAATTATTTTCAAAAATAGGACGTTTTCTCATATACAAGTTTTAAGTTTAAAGATTCATTTCAATGCTATACATTGGTCATTTTGACTGTAGACGATTCACACACACACACACACACACACACACACGCACAGAGAGATACAGATACACACAGTCACAGAAGGAATTCCAAAAATAGTCAGACTCGACTCACGGAAGGTCAAAAGATGTATTTCCGTTAAAAACTCGATTTTTGTCATGATTACAATACTTCCTTATATACATTCGTATGAGAAAGTAAAAATTGTCAAATAGTTTTATGCTAACTGTATGCTAATTTACAAAAAATATTCATTACGTCATAACGAAATAACTAATCTAGATATAAAATTGTGATGCTTTATTTACCGTTTCGATAAGATAAATTTCAACTTGTTCTACGCAAAATACGAAATGAGAAATAAATAAAGAAATAGCTTGTTTATTAAATGCATTGATTAGGCTAAGTGCAAAATAAATTATTTCTTGTAATTAGAAATGAATTATTGCTTTGGTAGATTGTAAATAAAGGTTTTTATAGGCATGAATTGTATAATGAAAAATAATTATTTAATAGTAGGGCGTAAGAAACATGCATAGTGGCAGACTAACTGATATTTCGATCGAATTGAAACATTGATTTTCCAGCTAAGACGTTGACCCATTGGAATTTTAAACTTGTTCCTTGTCGACTCTAATAGGAAAATATCTCTTGGAATTTCTATCCAATGCACTATTGTCATATGTCATTTCTCTACTGTTTTGCAAATGCAGTTATACCAACGCGTTGTCGCGCACGGGATAAAGTTAGAATTTATTATCTAGTATTACTAGGTACTTTATCTCTTTCCTTCCTATGGTAACCTTATAGATTTCCGTCTCATTTTCCCATATATTTACATTGACGTCATTTTTTTTTTTCGTTGTCCTCTGTGCTCGGATGTCCTGAGAGTGGAATTTCTTGTTAAATTTTGTTGTAGAGTAAATTCGAAAAAAAAAGAAAGTAAATAACTAAGCAAGATAAAGTGCAGGAATTCACGACAACATCGTGTCTTCAAAATAAATGATTCAAAGGCAATTACGAGATCATTTTACTATTTGTAATCTTCGTACATGAATATTGCTAAGAGGAAATTCTATGCATTACAATATTATTGTCAAACATTGTCACACGACGAGCTACTTAGGGTCTTAGGAATAAAAGAAGCGGTATAAATTTACTGCAAACATGGGTATGGTAGATGTGGGTCACTTTTAAAGGCCAACCGCTGGTTTATTTGGTTTAAGAGAAATATATAGGTATGATTAAATTGTACGTTTGAACTTAATACTAGAGCTTATAATACCTTTTTTAATTTATAACAGTTTGCAAAATAAGATTTGCGTCCTCCATTGCGTATTATATATATATATATATATATATATATATATATATATATATATATATATAAATATATATATATATATATATATATATATATATATATATATATATATATATATTTATATATATATATATATATATATATATATATATATATATATATATATAAATATATATATATATATATATATATATATATATATATATATATATATATATATATATATTTCCGTAGGTGAGATGATAATGCGGAGCCGTCTTCGGAATAAGTAGATAAATATGGTTGAGAATGAGTTGCACGAAAGAAAAGTTGTAAGCAGGCGGAATAGAAGAATATGTATACAGAATTTAATCAATTTTAATGGAGGAAAAGAAGTATATGTGGATAGAGTTGAATAGCGAAAGATTTTCAAGATGCGAATGGATGTAAAGGGTTTTCTGCCACCTCACTTGATGGGAATAGGCATGAAGTTATGTTTATATGTAAAAAATTGGTATTCAAATTTATCAAACGTAAAGAATATACAGTTATATTGAATTATGTAGTAGATAGGTGGTAATTTTTAGATAACGTAACACGCCCTTGCGTTCATTTTTATTGACTTGTCAGGGTAATTGAATCATGCATACTTCGTTAAAGCTAATATTATCAGTGGCAAACTGTGACGTGCGGATATGGGGCTTTATTTAATTATTCAGATATTCAACATCTTTCTCTCAATTTGATGAATTATGAAAGCTTGATTAAGTTTACGTCATCCGGAATAAAAACAGACATAACTCTACTCAATTTTAAATTGCTATCTAATTAATAATAGGAAAGCCGGGTAAATTGATTTGAGCTCCATTGTTTTATTTTCATCCATTTAATCATTGTCATATATTTTTTCATGAATTAATAGTATACAGTTTCGTGTGATATTAATTTCATAGAAAAATCTCATGCAATTTGCAAATCGTATACACCAAGAGAAAAGAAAATTGCCGCGATATATTTTTTCGGACATGAATCCAAAATTACTTGTTTTCTATTTTCAATCCAATATTTACTATTTGTATTTTCAATTAATCACTCATGTATTGTAAATAACATACTCTACTTTATTTAGACTGAGATGTTCTTTGTATGATACACTGTTTCAAAATAAATAAATAATTATACTACATGTCGCAGACAAAAAATGAAGCCGGAGTTTTTAATTAAAAGGTAACTAAATTATAATAAAGAATTATACCATATATTTTAAGAAATAATCTCCTTGCAGAACTTTGCTAAAGCTCCTTCAATGCTGAGACGTAATTTAAATTAAATCGAACTACATTTTATATAACTCCTATATAGAGTACTGTCTAATTCTACTAAGATGTTTATATATATATATATATATATATATATATATATATATATATATATATATATATATATATATATATATATATATATATATATATATATATATATATAAATATATATATATATATATATATATATATATATATATATATATATATTTATATATATATATATATATATATATATATATATATATATATATATACATAAATTAAATCAAGGCCTAGCAAATTAAAAATAGAAAACATTATAGTTACGGGAAAGAAAAGTTGTGAGCAAGCGAAATAGAAGAGCGTCTATGAAAAATTTAATGAATTTGAATGAAGCAAAAGAAGTCTGTAAATATAGAATAGAAAGATTGTCAAGATGCGAATAGATATAAAGGATGTTCTGCCACTCCATTTCATGGGAATTATGCATGAAGTTATGTATGTATGTATGTATAATTAAATTAAAATAATATTACTCTTGTCAGCTATAGTTTAACACAAATAAATCAGAATTGGGATAATTTAATTTTGTAATTTTATCTTTCCAACGAATATAGCAAATTAGGTGTATCGTATTTTATTATTAAATAGTATTCGTCCGTGAATCTACATACGAAATTCAACCAACCACAATGGTAAGGCAGTGGTATGCAGACTTGGATAAAGGTATTAAAAAGCCAATCTATCTACACGTTCTTCTCTCATTTCTAGTTTTATGAAATGAAATATGAGACTAGAAAAGCCAACGGATTAAAGTTAACTAGTTCTGTACAAAATATTCATTGTTGTTATGCAATTTCAAATTTTTCTATAATGCCAGTAACTTTATATACGTTTAGGTACAAGCGAAAATATTATACTTATTCATAAATTAATTATTACAATTATAAACGTATCTTATACGCTTTATGTTTCAATGAATCATACCCACGAAAGCTGCATTTGGTGTATTAACTTTTACATATTATTAAAATAATTTTAATTTTTGTTTTGAATAAAAAATAACCAACCTTATTATATTTGTTGATTTACCGGCAAATCAGAGCACAAGGGACACGCACCCACTACAATATCAGAAGTTGGTGAACGAAGAACGAACGTACGCTAATTGGAACCGTGCCAACAGCTGTCTCCAAGAGTATAATATCATATACAGAGTTACATCACGTACTGGTGACAATTCGTTAGGGTTGGTAGATATTTTGTTTTGTTTATTAGCGGACGCCGCGTGTTAAAATAACACGCGCTGCTGGCTGCGTAGTAGCCATCGTTTGTATTATGATAAATATCACTAAACCAATAGTTCCTAATAATTTCATAATTGTTAATTAAATTACCAGTTTTGGTAGGCCCAGTCATGCTTCATCGGAATTATTTAATGGAAACTGACAAAGTTACACGCTCCTATCCTCCCATGATTTTTATTTAATTAAATTTTTATTTTGAAATTATAAATTGGTAAACATAATTTGTAAAATAACTGTTAGTTAATATTAATCTAGC
Source organism: Nebria ingens riversi (assembly GCA_018344505.1). Classification (NCBI taxonomy): domain Eukaryota; kingdom Metazoa; phylum Arthropoda; class Insecta; order Coleoptera; family Carabidae; genus Nebria; species Nebria ingens. The sequence continues at coordinate 173,689 of JADQWA010001371.1, forward strand.
TTTTGCAACACACATTTGTTAGTTATTTAAATAGTAATCTCCGTTACCTATTATTTAATATACAAGCAAATTGCCCATTAAAATATCGAAACTACAGAGACCGGTACGAAATTGTATACCTACATATTCTATAAATCATAAAAATTCAATTTGACATAATTATTTTTATATTTACTTCTAACACAGAACGTACTGCATAAAGACTTTTTTATCACAGTGCTTTGGGACTTCTCAATCTTATAGATCGAAAATGATTGATCTGTATTCTATAATTTGATATACAATTCCCGGATTTGCTGTAGTTCACAAAGCGATTCTTTATATTTATAATAAAAATGTATATAATCAAAGCTCTCACAATTGTAGATATTTTAATAAATCAAAACTAACAACCAAATTTTAGAATGTTTTGGTTAAAATGATGAAAATTGATAAAATGAAATTAAATCACTTGATATTAGATAGAAATTAAAGGTTATTGGATTACAAAGCGCATTTAAAATGAACTTTAATAGTTACAGAATACTACTCTAGGCCGTATTATATCCCATAGAAAATAGGTTTAGAACAAGAAAGTAATCGAATTCATAGATATACGATTGCGGCATTACGGAAACATATCCACTTTGCCTAGCATGGTATCTCGATTACCGCGCATTACTATTGGTCTATCGCGAAATTTAATTTGATATCTACACGAACATTGCATAAACCAGCAATTGAGTGTAAATACAAATATTCCGTAAACATGAAACACGATTATACTATTTTATCGGTAAGTCGTATGTACTACACATACCTATACTGTACACGTAGATGTTTGAAAATTTAAGAACGCTACTGATAGAGAGCCATTCATCAATAAAATAAAATTTTAAAAATTTTAGAAAATAGAGAAAAAATATAATAGTTTACTTGTTTACGAAATAAACAAGCATTGGTTATATATTTAAAAAATACCTATTTATGCTTTATGAACATTGAAACTCTGCGACTTATATATAGGGTATAGAAAGATGGCGAATAACATTTAAATAACTATAATTATTTCTTTACATTGCTCAGAAGTCGTCCGGAGAATTGTAAGTATTGGCTGTACCAATGCTTGAAGTTTGGTACGGCAAAATTCAGTATTAATAAATCATATATATATTCTATAATCATCATCACCATTGACATTTTTGACAGCTGTCGATTGGAAAGGATTTTATCCATTTCAACGATGATGTTTTACGCAATCATATGACAGCCATTTTTGTTTTCCATTTAAAAGTAGTTTTCTTCCTTTATTTTCGTCTACTTTTAGCATCTTAAGAATCACCTGCTCACAATTTTATCTTGGATTAATTCATTAACATTGCAATAAATTCTATAGAATTCCTAAATTTGGTCCATTTCCATGTTGAATGTTGGATGGCCTGTTAATACTATTTTGAATATACGCCCTGCGTCGATGTACCAACTGTAGAAACCGTGTTGGCAATAGGTAGGTTTGGCTAGTAGGAAGGCAATTGATTGGTTGCGGTCAAATGTGAAATTGTATTAAGTGTACAAATGCCATCAATGTTGCCCATTTGCCATTGTAACAATTGTGCACTTATACCGTACCTGACGCACGCACAACTGACACCTATCTACCACAACCACATACACGTATATACCAATTAAACAAAAACATTGACCACTACAGTGTGCTGACCTAATCTAATATAGTTATGTAACTCCTTCATGTTCATGGTATACCAATAGACATCATAAAAGCATGCCGATGGCTGATAATCTATACTTGTTTTGCTATTATTGTTGGCTATACGTGTTGTATTCAACTAACATATATAAACATTGGGCGATCACCAATTTGTTTATTTTCTCAATGTATAGTTCCAGATTACTACAAGAGCACAGGGGCTGATTTAGTATTATTTTAAAATTAAAGCCAGCCATTATTTCTATATAATGCATTAAATTAAAAGATTACTTAATAAAATTAAAAAATATGAAATATTCCACTCCATTAAAATTCCTAAATATATGACTGTGGTTGCTGAAGAAACTAGTGCAGTAGCTCCCTACTAAATAAACATTTTAAAAAGCCGATCGTGATTGTAATTTTATTACTTTAGGAGAGTGTAAACAAATTGAATTCGTAACCGTAAAAATATGAATAATGAACATTGTTCAAATGAAGATGTAACACCAATAGATCTTACGAAATAAAGGGAAAAGATAAACAACCCGAACGATATCGAACAGACACGGCTTGACAAAATTTGACAACTGTCTTAAATTGTTGCCATTAAATAAAACTGCTCCAAATGATTCCAATATTTCTAGATTATTGTACAGCATAGACGACAATAAGTTCATACTTTATGAATTTATATACATTTTAAAAATCGCGTTTAAAGAATATATGGACGTGTCATTTTTTCAGAATGATATTAATATTTATTTTAGAACATTTATATCATTTTGAAACTACCAACACATTGCCGTACAGTAACCTAGCAAATACGTTTTAAAAATATTTTCCACGTAATTAACTACGTATAAACCCATAAGAAACTTCCTAATTTTGTGGCTCTATGGCTCGCACTATAAATCCACTAGGCTTATTTGCAGAGGTATTGGGTCCTGAAAACAGGCAACTACCTTAAATATTGACTTTTTTTGAAAATAGCAAAACAAATGTACAATAAATTCCAATATTTTTTTAATCTTTACGCTGTTAAAATATGTTTACCTAATAATAGCCTAAGCATTGATTTGATGTTACTATTAACATCTTGTTGTGCATGAATTTGATAAAATTCTGTTAGTCGACAACTGTCAAAACTGTCAGTGATATTGGTTATAGTACATATATTGTTTATTTATACAGAAATTTGCCATGTCAAACTTTATGCATTGGCGCAGTCAATTTTAAACAGCTCGCCGAGTGTGAACTCTGAGTATTGGCGAAGCCAACATTTATTAATTGTATAAAAACTTTTAAACATAAATTATCTCTTCCACCAATAATCTTAAAAGTTTCCGGACACCGCAGCATAGCTTTTAAGTTCATAAATATATAATTTCCATATAAAAACAGTAACAGTAAAAAAACATTCTAGACTTAATTTAGGAATAAATAGATTTAATTTATGATTTTATTATGAAAAGAAGAGTCAACACTACATAGTAGTTTAACTTTTATTAACTGTAGATTCTAAGCAAAAATAATGTTGAACTCACTAACTATACAATTTTCAATTCAACGTATTGGAAGTAGAATGAAAATATTTCATAGTTAAATTTATTTATTATTGTAGTAAAAATCAGTATTTTTAACTTAAATATAAAGCTAGTTAACGATATAAATCCGTAATTTTTATTGAATACAAATAAATCTATGACATATAAACTTTTATTGCGTTTTTTCTACATGTGTAAAGTTGTGACGTAGGAAAATGAAACCAGCGAACGTCAAGATACGCACTAGAATACAATACAACCATCGTTATAAATTAGGAAGCTAACAAAGTTTTGTTTATTTGGAACAAACCGCAAACACACGAAAATGCGTAACGCAGAATAATATGCGTGGATTAATTAACCAGCGGCTTGATAAACCGTCTAGGCAGTGACGGTTTGAGGATGCAGGGTGCGACGAGAAGGAGCGTGGGTGGGATGTTAACACGCATCTGTTGTATGAACTCGCATATATACACGCGATCAATTCACACCATCCTCAACACTCCACACCCGAAACAAACAAAAAAACGCCACTAAAGAGATATGCGTTGATCATTTAGTAGACGATGTGCCAACATTCGTAATACACGAAATACAATGATGGATTTCATTGGTATTGTGATGGAGTCGCTCTATAGGCTGTTCAGTTAACTAGTTTCATGAATATAGAGCGATAAGCAAAATATTTGTAAATAATAAACCCTTTAGATCCTAATAGGATGTAGGTGTATAAGCCTGCTTCCAAATTATTTTAATGAACTATTTAGATAGCGGAAAGGTAGGAATATGAAACTATTTTCATACGTAAGTTGAAGACGGGTATAGTTTTACATTTCATAAAAATATGTATTTTATTTTATATTTAGTGCACATATTTTACATGTCAATACATTTTTTTTTTATTCGTATTGAATTATTGATAACGGCCCTTCCAATTATATGTACTTTTACAGCTTCCAACACATAATTACAAGTTTATTTCGCTTTGTTGGGCAACGATAACCAAGGCCAATGAAAGAAAAGTATTGGTGCATTTTTTTAAATGAAAACTTGCCTACGTTACCGGTGTAAATGTTTGTTACGTCATTGGTAATTTACCAATTTTTAGTAACTTACCAACGGTAAAATAAAGTTTGATCATCACTAGTATAAATCCAGATTAGTACAATTTTCAATACCTGCCAAAATGCATGATTAGTTATTTACGGTTGGGCAAGCATCTCTCTATTATATTACTTTAATTTTTTAATATATTTCATTGTAATTTTGCGGTTAATAATAATTCACAGTAATAGCTTTGTTCCCCAAATTACCGTATTCCTACACAATATTCGGAAAGATCGAATAATTTTTTTATTAGTTTCATACTAAAATTAAATAACTAAATAGTCCTTATTAATTTGAAAATAAGTGTTCTCCTTCAAAATAAATGTATACCTATAAATTTGATTTTATTTTTTGGACAAAAAACTAAAGTCAACATTTTAGAACGCGCATTTGTTTGTAGTCAAATATTATTTCATTTTGTTATGACAATTTGAGAAAATGATGACCAAAGAAGATCTATTTTCATGAATTTGTCTAAAATGTAATAAATATGTTTACGGGATCTCTAAGAGAAGGGAACCAGCGTATATACTTCTTTGTAATTCATGCGCATAATAATTAATATATTCCGAATTAACTTACGTCTTTGTGAAAATTGCGGTAAAAATATTGATAAATCCCGCACAAAATCCATTTTTCATAAGCTCTAATGTTTTCTTATCGTATCTATGGACCATAGAATACAACATTTGCTTTAAAAAGTAAGGTCTGCATTAAAATTAATTTGCACTTTTATATACTATGTTAATATAACTTTTTGAGTTAAATGCAATTTTTATTTTACCATATGTCATAATATGAAGGACAAAGACATAATTAAAATTATAAAATTAAAATATACTGGTTAAATAAATGAAAAAAACATGCTTTACAACGACTGTCTTTGGCAGTTCGCTACATGTTTTTCTTTGTAACCCAATTACACATTTCATACACAATATTTGTTTCCAAGAGCCAGTTTGAAAACATAAACAAATTATTTATTTCCATAACGGGCAAATATGTAATCAGTTCTTGAATTAGACATTACAGTTGAAATTGTAGTTAAATAAAATTTACCAGTTGAAGGAAACCTTTGTTATAAACTAAATTAAAAGTATTAAAATCTGTTCAAAACTCTACATTAACTTTCCATTTTGAATTCAATTTATTTTATATAGCTATATGGGCGTCAATCAGGAATGCGAAACTGAAAAAATGTTATACCAAAATGGCACATCCACACGTACCGTGCGTAAGTACCCGTGATGTTGATGAGGTTTTATTTCGGGTAATGAATAAAAATATAGGATAAAAAGATAATAGGATACTCAGCAACAGCTCGTCAAAAACAACAATTCGTAGTGTGAGCCAAATTTTGGGCTGCCTCAAATATATTCCGCTAGATGAGCTAGTATACCGTTCTCTTTGTACATACGTCAAGAAATGTAGCTACAAATATAAATAGACAACTTTCGAACCAAGCGCGAAGTAATATCGAACCTAAATAAAATAAATTATAGGCTTGTCTATAATTGACATTATTTTATATTTGTATATAGTTAATATGTGACAGATACCTGTTAAATAAGTATGACAATTGCAAAACTATTCTAATAATGCAATAATTGTAACCATAATTTTATTGCACGGGACATTCTTATACGTAGTAGGTATATTTTGATTATACTCAATGGTTACAATAAAGTTATTATTATCATCTACCTCTACGTCCGGCAATAATCACTTCTAATATAGTAGGTCTAGAGTGGTTATATTCTTGAACGTTTAACATTTTCTTATAACGTTCTATCTAAACATAATATACCTACTACGTATAAGAAAATCAAGTGTAATACGCTGCAGATGATTTATTTATAAAGTAACTATCGAAATAAGTAATGATCTTTTAGTTTATCGGATAAATACAAAAATGAGAAATAGAGGAAGACTATAAAGAAAGCTAGTATGCCAACAATATATGTATATAGAAGAAACATTAAAATTCTAGTATGCATATATAAGAAAGTCATGTTTCGCCACAGATATTTAATTATTATTAAACAATGGATTAGTTGATATCTTCTTTTTATTAACCATTCTCACAATTATGAATATTCTTGCAGTTTCTTGAATAGAATTTTCCTTTTTACTATTAGTAACACCTGTTTACTATATTAAACTGAAATTATGTTTTAAAATCCATATACTGTTTTTGCAAAATTATCAAATAGTAACAAAATATGATATGAACTCCTAATGAACTGATAGTTAAAGTATTAATGGTTATCACTTATTTTACCAATGTAATTTAATAAGCAGAAGAAATGTTTGTAATAAACAAATTCGTCAATTTTGATCGTGATATGCAGAGGGTTCTAAAAGTAAGCGAAATAATTTGCATGCCCATCACAAAAAGAAAACGAATCGGCATTGGATATAGGTAGGGTAGTGGTGAAGTGGGTACGTTAGAAGCTATATCCTTATCAGCAAAATGAACTTTTTCTCTTTGAGGGTGCAATAAAAAAGGGAAACTTTTACCGCATTGTCTTTCTTTCTTTCTCTCTGGGCGATTTTATCATTTAAATTTACTGTCTAGATAATAGGACTTTTTGTCAACTGAAAGCGAAATCTATCTTTCATAATTTAGATGGTTTTGATTTATAAGGTTACATCTGAAGCAGACATAGACCACAAATATGATAAATGCGTCCCAAAACGGTATTATGATGGTACCCAAAGTGTATACGCGATGCGCATTGTTGAACTTTTTTTCCAAATTACAAGTGTTCCAAATTTGCATTACGTACTATCATATACTCACAACCCCTGGGTTAGCAAAATGAAGAATAACCGAAGGAGTAAATATTTTTTCCTGTAGACAGTAAATCAGTGTCTCCCAAATAGTATTACGTAATATCATAAGGTACGTAAAGGGTGATATAGATCAAAGTTTACGTAAAAAAGAAACCTTGATATAAAAGAGATTTTGTTACATTTGAAAGTATTTTATGAAAGATTCTTTCTGTGATATTAAACGTGTGATTGTAAAAACTATTATCATATAAACAATTCAGCTGTTGCCCAAAAAGAGCTAGGTAACAGTTTTTCTGTAGACATTAATTCCTCAAAAACAGATCAACTAAATGGGAAAATATTAAACATACAGCTTCTATGTTTTATTAACATACGAAATTAAATGAGATTTGTTTATAAAATGCAGACTTATAAGGATATAAAAATAATATTTCAATACATGTTTCTGAACTTATCAATAACTTTATCAAATTTATTCTTATTTCGTGATAATAAGAATAGTTGATGCATTTAATTGTAGTATGAACATAGCATTATATTTTTCGGAAATTGTGATAATTTTATTTTCCATAATAAAGCAATTTTGGTAAATAAAAAGGCGAAATTTATAAAATCTTTGCATGTAAACTGAAAGCAAAAAAAAAAAATCTAACTTAAGTTGAAGAAAATATTATTTTCTATAATTCAAATATTTAATTATTTGTATTTTACAATATTTATTTATAATTCGCATAAGGAAGCAAACATTATTATTTACTCTCGTTTGCAGTACCTAGAAGTAAAGTTTCGTGTTTCAACATATATAAACAGTTTTCGCGTTCATTCCGAAACACCCCATTATGATTTATACAATGCAAAAGATGATTTTCAGTAATGTATACACAGATTATTTACAATTTGGGAGCCATAACTCTGAATGAAAGCATGGAAGCACACTCTTGAAAATAAGTACTGACACAAATCCGTATAAACTACAGCTAAGATTCATAAACACACATCAGATTACTCCATTATTCATAACAATGAAATTACTAAAATATTTTAGTATTAGTTCCACTTAATCATGGTATATTATCTCCATTAGAAAAGGTTATGAGTATGTAGGTGTATTTATCTTTGTCGATTTATTATGTTTCAACTTTTTAGCTGATCTTACACAAGTAAAAGTGCGTTACTAAGTTATTCTTAGTATAATTATGCAAACCTAGAAATGATTTACGCTTCTTGAATAGTTTTGACTAGTTTACACGATCTAATGAGTAATCATACTTATAATATTATGTAATAGAAAAAAAACTCAAACGATTTGAAAGCAATAGTCAATAAAACTATTTTCTGCCATTGCTGCACATAACGGTCTCATTTCCGAATAGCTATCGCAATATAAACATTAAAATAAATAATCTATCGTGTCAGCCGTTACCATGTAAAACTCCATTTTAATATAAAATTAGGAAAAGTAGAAATAATACTCTGTGTAAGTTTTACTATATTTTTTTTTATAGCAAATATAGCAAAACTTACACAGAGTAATTATTTCTACTTTTCCTAATTTTATATTAAAATAAATAATAATTACAATTGATAAAACAACAAAAACGTATGTACATACAAAAGTATTCCTAGAACAGTTCAACTTTGAGCGGGAGTAAAACGTAGGTGTATTAATATAGGATTTTATAACTTCAATTATTTGATAGCAATCTTAAAACTGTGACCTCATAATATAGTATTTTATGGAGCAGGCATACATACCCATAATAAATTTCGTATACGCCAGCTCTGTCCTCATGGGTTTTAAGACAAATTGAATAAAACGGACAAAGTATCATTAATTCTTGCGGGTGAAACGGAAATAAAAATATCCTCTTTCTCGGCGGCAGTGGTCTACGTTTCCGTTTTGAAAGTTCTTTCGCATGGTGCCACTGAGGTAGAAGATAGGGAATTCTGCCTGATAGGTTGCCAACGAGATTGTGCGCGTGCGTAAATTGAAAAAGAATTTATCATAAAATGTATTTCTTGTAACCGTGAATTTACATAATAACGTATGAATATGAAAAAGCCAAAAAATATCGCCCGATTTTCGTTAGATTTAGTTCGCATCCAGTGGAAGTTCAGATTTAGCGCAGAAAATATTTAGACTATATACTTCCAAGTTCGATTTATGAAACATAGTAAAAATATTTCCGTTTTATTTGTAGACAAATCGCAGAAATTGAACTTTATTCTATCTTATCTACATACACGCATATATTAAAATCGCGGATATTATTACAAAAGAAAAACCGTTCTGTCATAACTGCAGCAAATGGCAAAGTGACGTCAAGTAATAGTTTGATGCTTTAGATAGCATAATTCTTCTTAAAATCTCCTATTTATAACAAATACTAAACAAATTAGTATACCATAAGCAAAAAAGAAATTAAAATTCAATCCTTGCAAAAATAAATAAAGGATTACACACGGACAATTAAATTAGCAATTGACATAATTTAATAAATATCCAGATGTTAAAATTAATCAAAATATTGAACCTTATTTAATCCAGGTCAATTTCATGTTTGTGAACCGAAAAAGTATTATCAGGTCACCACTTGACCGTTGAGTCTTGCGTTTGAGATCATTGATTTATAAATTTAAAAGTATTTTTATTCTTCTAGTAGTAGAAACAAAAATTACTAAAACTAATATCCATCATCAATTTGAAACACCCACTTAGCATTAAAAGAAAAATATATGAGTTTTCATTTATGAAAGATATAAAAATAATCAGTCATTATTAAAATGAAAGTGGTTCAATCACATGATTAAAAAATGAAGAACCTAATACTATATAGTGCACAAAATATGTGAAGTGCAGATATGAAAATCCGCGAAAATGTAATTTGACAAATGCTAATTTTACGATGATACAGTCCACGTAAAAAACTGATAATTGTAAAAGATTAACGAAAAGGATTTACGCGGTTTTCCGATAGTTCGGAATAAGTGGAGAAATATGATTGAAAAACAGTTGCGTGGAAAGAAAAGTGGAATAGAAGAGTATGTGAAGAACTTGATGAATTTGAATGAAGCAAAGAAGTTTGTAATGATAGAGTTATATGGCGAAAGATTGTCAAAATTGAAATAGATGTAAAGGCTTTTCTGCCATCCCATTTGATGGGAACACACATGAAGTTATGTATGTATTTATATGATTATTTTATTATTTATAGCTCTGTTATTTGGCATTTAGAATTTACGCAGTTAGAGAAACTTTTTCCGAGAATACCACGCTAGCGGAATCTTTCCAGAGCTTCAGTTTGCTTGTTCATATTATAGTAGTCGTAAATACGATTTATAAAATGACACTACTCTCGATGACGTTATTGACTTTTTTTTAGATCGTTACCATTAAACTATGTTTCATGTCATCATAGGTAAATTAAATAGAATACATCATTATATAGCCTGTATTAAATTTTAATCATATATAATAAATTATATACTATGAAAGATATAATATATGGACAATAATATGTTCTATCTCTATTAATTTATCATAAGTGCTGTTCAATTTATAACTAGATATGTCCAACGATGTAAAAATAATACTACATATTATCCTAGTTAACGTTTGACTAGCGAATACCCACCAAACATTACAAAATCAAGGAACAACAGTTTCATATCTAAGTTGTTGATACGAATCCCATTTAATGGGAATAGGCATGAAGTCATCTGTATGTATGTTTTTGAGGAAGATGCGTTACATCTTGTGGAGGTAGTTTTCCCTAAAGCGACGTATTCCGTAGGAATCAAGTTGCACATGTTCCTTTAGATATATTAATAACGTACTACCTAGCCATACAAAACCTTCAGTGTTTGTTAACTGACTTGGTTATTTTGAAATTGTTTTGACAGATTACGGTTGAATGCAATAATTATTCAATCCATCAGCCAGTAAATTACAAAATAAATTATATTATTTGATTACAATGTACATAATTATATGCCGAATGGCCAATGAATTTGCGTAGCTACAGAATTTATACAAAAAAAATATATATATATATGTATAAGCGTAAGTACTCAACATTGTAACAGTTTATTATTTATTACTGATTAGTGACTGGCTCAAACCAATTAAATGTAGATCAGTCTTTTAATTACAGAATTCTTTAAAAAAATTAACAATAGTAGTAAAATTTAATAATAAAGGATGGAAATAATGGCTATTTTTGGGATTATGTATATATATTTTAAATGAATGTCAAAGGCAGGAGGACGTAAAATAATTAGATTTCAAATTTAATAATTGCCAAAAGTAAACTTATATTCGAGAACAAAATATAAATAATTAATTGTTTTTTTCAAAATATTTAATGACATTTTGACGAGTAGTTTAAGATTAAATTAACTAAAAAATAGTAGCTTCAAAATTAAATTATGAATAGTTAACATCGTTATCCGTTTTAATTACTTTCTTTATAAAGTAAAAGTTGCAAAAGAATTAAAACAGTCTACTGAGCAATGGAATTGATTAAAATTTCTTAATTTTCAAGTAAAAAAAAAGGTTTTACGTCTATTTGTATGGGAACCATGCGACATTTAAACAAAGTTTATAATAATAACGTATACTGGAAAGAGTTTTTCTCCACCAATTCATAGGTCAATGTGAATGAACTAAAAGAAGAAAAAGAATAAGGAATGTTTAAAGTTCCTGCTCCAAACCCCGGGTATGAATATAGGCGAAAACTTTCTTTGTAAGGATTAGTAACGAGCGCTCTAATATTGGATGGTAAAATAACGACTTTTATGTGACATGGAACGGACTATAAACAAAGATATATTCATCGAAAGCGCACATTCAATACATTTAATCTTTTCATTACTAAAATTGGTATTTACAACTTAATATCCACCTTATATAAATTCAAAATGAAGTTATTTTGCAATCGATTGACTTCAGTGAATAAAATAATATAATATGCACATTGAACCCTTAATAAATATGAAAATTATAATTAACAACACTGTAAGTTAAAATTTACATTTGCTCGATATCTATCTACATAAATTTATAATCTTGGAATATAAATATATATAGGATGAGCCATCTGTTGGTATTTTTTTGAAGTTCATGTTATTTCGACAGTTTGCAACACTGACGTGCTTCAGATTGATATATATATATATATATATATATATATATATATATATATATATATATATATATATATATGTATATATACATATATATATATATATATATAATATATATATATATATATATATATATATATAACATATACATATATACATATATATATATATATATATATATATATATATATATATATATATATATATATGTAGTGTCAAACCTCCGCTGTAAGAAATGGATCTTTTTATACTTGAACAATGTCAAGCGCGTTAGTTTTGCAAACTGTCGAAATAATACGCACTTCAAAAAGAAACCAACAAATGGCCCACCTATATTTACTTATGTATGTACCTGTCTCTATGTTAATATATAATAAGACTACAGTTTTAGTCCAGTCTGTTACATTAACACAGTTAGACCAAAACACGTACATGATTGATGAAGTTATAGTTACTTAAATGAAAGTGTCACCTATATCTTAGTTTATAAAGAGTTATCAAAGATGATAAGACAATCTAAGAACAAAACTTATAGAAGAGGAAACAAACATTTGTTTTGTGTATGTGTGTTGGACGAAAACTGAATTAAATCTTTAGTTATACATTTCAGGATAGAGATTGTATTGCAATTTTGATTGTTTCAGATATCTAATAACCAAATTCTTAATTTAGTTAACTACTATCATAAAAAATAAATCTACACAGAACGTGTATTTTCGTTACAGCAAGATATTATTTTATTTGTCGTATAACAGAAGTTACTGTGGTTAAAATATTCTCAAGCATTAAATTAGGAGTTATTTCACAAAAACAAATAACGAGTAAGTCTTAAATGTTTATTTTTGTTGAAATCTCGAATTCAAAGTGTATGTAAATAATCGTGGAATACATATATTAAAACCGGAGCTGTTGAGTTAAAAATATTCATATAGAAATACATATAAACAAAATTATACGGAAAACCATGGTTGAAAAATAAATATTTTTAGCAGATAATATATAGATAACACATTCATACAATTTGCATTTTGTTTTTACATCTATTTATTTTAATTAATATGATGGAACGTTAGTTTGAAATACATGCAAATTGGAACAATATCACCAAAAACTACATTATTTAAAAATTTTATTCAAATAAAACTCGAAACAGTAGATATTTACATTCATATATAATTAAACGATAATCAACTTTTTCATGAATTTAAATTAAAAAATTATTCAAGGAATAATTCAAAATTATCAAATCAACTTAAAAATTTAATGCTTTTTCAAGCTCGTAGGTTCTTTATTGGAAGTCATATCAGTTTATAAATACACCTGTAGTGACTTATACTCAATTTTGTTGTACAATAATTATAGAATATATATATATATATATATATATATATATATATACATATATATATATATATATATATATATGTATATATATATATATATAATATATATATATATATATATATATATAAATATATATATATAATATATATATATATATATATATATATATATATAATGCTTTTTCAAGCTCGTAGGTTCTTTATTGGAAGTCATATCAGTTTATAAATACACCTGTAGTGACTTATACTCAATTTTGTTGTACAATAATTATAGAATATATATATATATATATATATATATATATAATATATATATATATATATATATATATATATATGTCGTATTGTAATCTGACATCAACAAATATATTTTCAACACATAGTTCCATAAAATTGTACAAACAAATTATTGTTTGGCATTTACATGTATTAATTATATACTAATAAATTATTTAATATTGCATAGTGCATATTTTACATATAAAGAATTGTACAATTCCGAGACTACTTCTATTTAATTTTATTCATTATCATATGGCATTTTCTTTGATGAATAACAAGCATTGGTGCTAGTTTAGTTAACGCAAAGTTATTAATTATTTCCCCTACAATAACTGTTTGTAAAAAGTATCTACAAGGATTTTGGAAAATATTGATGTCGCTGTCGCCTAGAAAGTTCCACTGAAAAGCCATACCTCACACACAGAGTTTCGTATACGAGAATAACTTTTCCATCTAGTTTATGAAAAATCTATTTTAAAACTCGTTGTCAAATTTTGTCACGTAGTTTCTATTCGAAGGGTCTACAATCAATATTTCTGGTCGAGTCAAACAGATTACACCACCCGAAGTCTATGGTGTACTTCAGAACATAAAAGTGCAATGTACTTCAGCACACCCGACCGGTTCGCAAAGTGTTCATTTTACAATGGAAATCGATACAAGCATCCTCACGAAAAATCTACTAAACAATATACTTGTTGATATGTACAAACAGTTTGTATAGTACAGGATATGAATGTGAGTGCAGAAATAGTGTAACCATATTAGGAATGGCACATTGAAACGCCTATTCCAAATTATCAAGTATACTCTTGATTCAATTATTTACAGAAACAGTTTATTACAAACTAAATTAATATAAAATACATACCTATATAAAATACATACCTATACAAAATACATACATACATACATAGCATCATGTCTATTCCCAACATATAGAGTGGCAGAAAACCCTTTACATTCAATCACATCTGGACAATCTTTCGCCATTCCACTATATCCTTACAAAATTTTCGCTTCTTTCAAATTCATTTGATTCTTCATACATGTTCTTCTATTTTGCTTGCTCACAACTTTTCTGTCGCGCAACTCATTCTCAACCATATTTATCCACTTATTCCTCGAACAACCATTCATCTCGCACACGTAAATATTCTTCCTCAATCTTTAATTCGACATTCTTTCAACATGACCATACCACATCATTACATATTTTCTAAATTAGAGACTTGCAATTTCCTGAAGATTGAAATATATGTACAACCTAAGGTAAACATAGCTTTGTTTCGAATAAATTATAAGTAGAGGGGTATTTCATGTTTATATAAAATGACGATGACGGCTTGAAGTATCATTTTGAAAATTAGAAATCAAAACTATCCGTTAAAGAGTGCAGCAGGCTTTATGTGTGTTGTTTCGAAGTTTATATATTGTTAATATTGCAATAAAATAAGGCTTTATTTAAACATCGTTTTTGGTATTTGAATTAAAATCTGAACAGAGTTGTGTCACCTTCCGAAAAAGAGGAAGTTGATTCTTCAACTGCGTTACTTGGGACAATAAGACTTGCTGAACATCCAATTACTGCAATTAACATTCCATTTTCGTTTTAAATGGTACATATTTTATAAAAAATATCAAATAGCAGCCATGTTTAAATTTAATTTTATATATGTGCAAAATCAGCGCTTCGTCTGTAGCCATTCGCTCATAAGATTTAATATAATAAACTAGATTTACTTCAAACAAAATGTTGTCATTACTGTGACATATTATTATGATCGCACTTGTTGCTCCATCTATTGTTCGATAAGTTTAGTTATGTTATATAGTGAGTAGCGTTATGTTGAATCTTTATATGGACATCTAGTTTTAGCTAGAGCGTTGGCTTGACAGAATTGACAGAACCAATTTCAATCCACTACTTTCTTTGAAAGAGCAGTTTAGCAACACTCTTGACAGAAACAACAGATTACAATATGTTCTAAACCATAACAGCAAACATAACGTTTCTAATTATATTATAAAATATAGGCAATTCGGAATAGCATGTACTGCAACATTGACATGCGCAAAAGACTGTTCCTACCACCACTGTAAAATATACAGTGCTCGCCAAAAAGTTGATCGGTGGGAAAATTCGAGACGGAGATAGGAAAAGTAAATTCATAAGCGTCGTAAATTAAATTGCAGTAAGGCATTTAAAAAAATCATTCACACAGTTTGCGCCTATGCATAGTAGATAAAAATCGGGGTAAATTTGGATACATACAATCGCACGAATGATTTATAGTTACAAACCCAGCATTTTTATACATACAATTTATTTACGCGGATGTAATAAACAATTTTAATAGAGCGGTGTCTAGATTTTACTCGAGTTTATACTAATAATAAACACAATGTTAATATACGCTTTGTTGAGATATTAATTGGTAATTACATTCTTTAGACCAGTCAACTCTCGTGACACGGACTGTATATACTGTTCATATTCTTGTCTTTTTCTATCGTAGTATTGTTCACTTTTTCTCCTGCAAATATCGCGGTTCAAGTTATTCCGAGCCGCCTGTAGCTCATTCCAGCCTGTCACTCTATGCATGTTTTTCAAATAGTTTATGATATGACCTGTAGTGCACTACACTCAACTATCGTGTACGTTTAATTGCAGAGTAACTATATATAGAAGCAGCATTTGTTGATATTTTGGCATACTTCAAATATATTAGCAAAACAGTGTATGTAGGTATATGTAATCATGGAACAGATTTTAGTATTATTTGTACAAACTTAATATATAAATAAATTTCTTGGAGCTTATTTTTATTTATTAAAAAGTCCAGATTGTATTTTGCCGAATCAAAAATGATTAATAAGATGATATTGCAAATTTCTCTGTTATTTCGTATATTACAAAGAGATATGAATAAATACGATTTTCATTAAATATATTAAATTCATTGCAAAATTCCATGAAACAGTCACAGTGAAGATTATGTTGATATTAGTATACTTAATGTAATAAATAAGCATAGATATAGAATAATAAATTATTAATTAAATAAAACTATTTCAAATGTGACATTAAACATTTATAGTTGAAACAATATATTATATTAAATGAAACAATTATAAGTAGTTCTAAATAAAATTGACGTTGTCAACAAACTGTTGCATATTTAGTTCATAAGTTAGTATTAT
This sequence comes from Nebria ingens riversi, assembly GCA_018344505.1. Classification (NCBI taxonomy): domain Eukaryota; kingdom Metazoa; phylum Arthropoda; class Insecta; order Coleoptera; family Carabidae; genus Nebria; species Nebria ingens. The sequence continues at coordinate 190,800 of JADQWA010001371.1, forward strand.
TTAAGTATATGGTTATGCGTACAAAATTAATGAAATTGTTCTTATGACTTAAAAATCGCAACGCTTGTCAAATAAAACTATTTTGAGGAAATCAAGTGTGTAAAATTAGTTAATTACTATCTTAAAATATATAATTCATTTAGCCAGTATAATGAGTGAAGTTTATGTTGATATTTGTATACATCAACATGTATATTTGCTCGACCAAGAAAAAAAAATATATATATAACCATATTCAGCATAGAAACCTAAGAAGTAATGGTATATTCAACATGTTCAAACAATGCAATTCATTTGTACATTGACAAGCCTGTGGGAAACAAGTAATATAACATGAGTAGGTATTACCACATTTTCAAACCACAAATCGACATATTTGCATTTATAGTTCTCAGGTAATTAAGCACAGTCGTAATGTACATTTACATAAAATACAGTTATTTAGTCTCAAAATTATTACCTATAAATAATAATCTTATTATGCAAGTAATAACATTATATGAACCATAGACATTTGAAGAAATATACAATATATACAATTGCAAAAGTATTAATTCTTAAGCAAAAAATTCAAATGAAATCTAGATATAACACGAACAATATTATTATAACACAAGTACTTAAATTTTCTCAATAATTTTGACATAAAGATGTTACATTCTGCTCAGGACAAAAAGATAGCGCGCATTAAAAATTCTTTACTGAACGTTTGAAATAAAACGTGACAGTACGACGAATGAAGAAAAATAAGACGAAGAAGACAAAAAGCACCATATACACACAGTTTTGGCTGCTGTATATAGCTGTGACTCGGTGAATTTGACAGACTTCACAAACTTGGCGTTTCAACTAAAAGAATTCTGATGATTTTTCCAGTTAGATTATTTGTACTCGTTTCCAACAAAAAACTCAACCATTCAGTAGTGACCCAGAAAAATATTAGTGACATAAATCTGACAAATTTACAGTCAAAATTAATATTTAACTGCAAAATGTGGCAAACAATAATATAGTTGGCGATTTTTATAGCATAAAAGCCGTTTAATCAAAAAATTTAGATTATGTAAGAAAGTTACCAGTACGTTATTTCTTATCAATTTCCGGAAAAATAAAAATTCTTTTATAATTTCAAATAATAATTACATATATAGCTAATCTCGCAGTTTATGTTATTGATTGGATATTTTAAACAAATTGCATTTGATTTATATCTTTTTTACAAGGTCAAGCTATAGATAATGGCACATGTTTAATAATTGTTCGTACTTGTGCTGTTCCTGAGATAATTATAATGAAATCGATGTTTAGGCAATTATTAAATATTTTTTAACAGCGTAAGGTATCCATTTTTGAAAAGTATTTCACCACAAAAAAAAATTGGATTTTTTTGTAGGTAATATGGTATTTTCAAGTCAATATTTAAAATCATTGCCGGTAATAAAGGCTGTAAGGGACATACATTTCGAACGGCACTATTTGTGTATCCATAGATTATGTATACAAAATTTTGTATCAATCCGTTCAGTATCTTCAGACTAAAAAAAAATTCACGTTGATTTAAATATGACAAAAAGAATTACTATTTTTTATTGTGATATAACTAAATTTCGAACTTTATTGAGTAAATTAGATTTGTTAGATAGATTTATAAATAATCTATAAGAGATAGAGTCACGGTTGAAAGATATTTCGGTCTGCAAATTCAAATAAAATTACATGAACATGTTAGATGTTACATCTTGGGTTTACTTTAACGAAAAGTTGACCAAGAAAATACGTATTGGCGATATGAACAAAGTTAGAACATGTGGTTACATAAATATACATGATGAAAGATGCTTATTTATTTAACTTTCAGCGCAATCAACTACTTCAGTAAATTATGTATTTAAACTTTGAAATATACTATCCGTGCATGCGGTAACTAGTTACATATGTAATGGCTATCTAGTCATTGTTGAAAATTCTATTAATATACACAATCAGAATTGGGAAAATTCATTCGCTTAAGTGGTATTTATTATACCTATATATATATATATATATATATATATATATATATATATATATATATATATATATATATATATATATATATATATATATGTTTATATCTATAGAAATATATATCTATATATATATATATATATATATATATATATATATATATATATATATATATATATATATATATATATATATATATATATATATATATATATATATATATATATATATATATATATATATATATATATATATATATATATATATATATATATATATATATATATATATATATATATATATATATATATATCTATATATATATATATATATATATATATATATATATATATATATATATATATATATATATATACTATATATAAACAAATTAGCATTTATAAAACGAATTCTATTTAACAGAGCATTTGTTATTTCTTAGTATTTAACATCAAATCAATATTTAGGCCACTATTAATGTTTTTTAACGGCACTAGGTTGTATTTTTTTAAAACTATCAAAGTCAAAAAATATTTGATTTCTATGTAGTTTTTTACTTTCTTTCACGAAGTAATAAGTAAGTATTATAATCACGAAAAAAAAATTTCTCGAAATTTTTACGGAAATACACCTTTTGACCTTCCCTGAATCGAGCCTGACTATTTTTGGAATGACGTCTGTGTGTGTGTGTGTGTGTGTGTGTATGCGCTCTACAGCCTACACCGTTGAAGATAAAATTATGAAACTTTAAACTTAAGATTTGTATATGCCTGGGGCGAAAACCTCCTATTTTTGAAAAGCATATTCAAACCGGAAGTGCATGTTTACTTAAGACTTTTTTTGCAATTTCTGCAATATCTCTGAAACGGCTATACTTGCAGTAAAAATAGTTAGAATAACATTGAAAGAAATTAGTATTCTGCACAACTTTTGTTTGAAACATTTCTTCAAAAGTGTACCAGTTACGAGAAAATTGCTATTATCCTATTTATATTGCCATAGTTACATAGGTATGGAAAATTATATATAATAAATCGCATCTACTATGCATGTCAATTGTTTTAAATATTCCAATATTTTGACATTTAACATTTATTGTCAGTGTCACAAATAAGTTGAGTGAAAAACCGTTACAAAGGTTAGTAAATAATATAAAATATTATATATAAATATTTTCTCTGGTTTAAAGTTAATTTGAAAACTAAAAAATGCCCGGCCATAATAATTTTTAATAATATGTAATGAATAATAATATTTTCTTTATACTACTATAAAATCCAACATTTAAAATCTGAAATACATATGGTTTCTTTGGAAATCTGACAATAAACTAACTTTACACTTTTATTGGACAATGAATGAAAATATTTTCTTGAAATTTTAACATTTTATATTTTTATTTATATACTATCAAATCTAAATATACTGACTACGTAAAAGAAAGTTTAGGGCCAATACATGGCCGATGTTTTTTTGATAGTTTCCAAAATTTTCTAAGCTGAATATTGTTGTTGTTTTTTTGGGGCTCAATAACTCCGGAAATAAAGGGCTTAGTGAATTTAAAATGTGAGCGGCACGAATTGTATCATTCATTAGAGCATACCATCTCATCTGTTTTAAAATGATTGCTTTCCATTAATTAATTTAAAAATATATATTTAGTTACTTTAATGCTCAATTATCGGTTTGACTCTGAGCCTGCCTGTAATTCCATAAGGAGTTTTTTTTTATGTTAAAAGGATTAAAATAATTTTAAATTAATTTTTGTATCCATTGAATTTGCTAATGTATAAACCATAAATTTTGTTTTTTATGCCATGATTGTATTCATAGAAGAATTGTACGCGTTTGAAAAAGTTACATATCCACCTTATAGTACACTCAAAATTAAACCATTAATATATTTCTATAAGAAAAAGTAAACCCATCTGTTATTATAGCACCATTGAGTCGCTCATGAGTTGCCAGCCAACATGCAAAACGAACGTGCATAGAAGTTTTCTACATTCGAAAGTATAGTTGAACTTAAAGAAAAAAAACATTCAAATATGTAAATATGGCAATAGTTCACGAGAATACGGAATAAATAATTCGCTGACATCTACATAACTTGTGCAAACGTGCCATTCAAATTATGAAGGATTTAGTGTAGGAGATATTTGTTTGAGAGAAATGTAATTGTAAATATGATATATTTTCATCAGTTGAATTTGAGAAATGTGCCTGAGTGTGGTTACACCAAACATACCCTAACAAAATGTTATCACTTGTATGCTTAGTAGTTATTAATTTCTGTTAAATTTTACTATAATGTACAATTATTACGCTGGAAGTGCATTATGTGATATTATATAGTCTATAAATTAGGCTTGGTTCGTATATTTCGGTTTTATTAGGTTAAATACTGTATTAACCGATATAGGAACGGCAGTTGGTACTACTATCATAAATTAATAAATATTGATATATTTGATCACTTGACATATCAGATCGGTCGGTTTTGCTTTATTGGTTTTCTTCGTGTTCCTTGTAGTTCTTTTTTATCATTTTATATATATATATATATATATATATAATATATATATATAAATATAAATGCGTGTGTATTAATAATACAAATAGATAAATAATTTACAAAGTACAAACTGATCCTCTTCCAAAATGGCGCCAAATTTGAGCATATTTGAATACCTACAAATGCCTTAATATTTATGCTATGAGTTCGAAAGGGGGGAAATTATTTTTGCGATATTAAAATGACATTTACCGGACATTTACAATTATTTAAGGTAATAGACGGCATAATTCCTAATATCGTAACAATTCCTAATTTAATAGAAATGTGTAGAGTAAGATTTGCAAGGACTGTCAATGAAAATTAGCAAATACGAATAAACGTTTTCCACTTGTGAATAAATTCGAAAAGATCAAAGGAATAACGGGTTGGCGAATAGGTGCGAAGTTTGTTCAGCGTTGAAAAAAGACAAAAACTCACTATTTACAGAGTAACATTCGCTAGTAGACAGCAGTATCCTATGAACGTTTCTTGTCTGTGCAAATAGAAATGGCGGCAGCGTCAATGAATGATAGGCTTAATATTTATTACAGAGTAAAAGAATTGGTTCTTTTTTCAAAATTACAAAATTCAAACTAAAATTCTTGTGATAGAAATCTTGCTTTCAAAAAATGTAACGAACTAAAAATTAATGAAATTATTCAACTAAAATTTGTTAAATTTAAAGGAAAAGCCTCGTTTACAGTGAACTCCTTATACGGCACAATGAGAAGAGTTGGTTGAATCCAAGACTATATAGTATGTACGAACAGTAGGGAGGTCAAGGGATGTCAGGTGGTGTTAGGAGAAGCGTAAAACAAGCGAAGCCACGGGTTTGCGGTTCATGGGTCTCTTCGCACATACATATACATATATAGACAAAGAGAGAATGCATAAAAGAGAGAAAGCTAGATGGCCTTAATCCAAATGGAGCCGGAAACTAGTGGTGGTATCGTGCACTCTCTGCGGTGGTGCCGAAAAATCATGGCCGTTCGTGGCCGGTGTACACCAGAATAGGGATTATTGCTTCGTGCATTTCGGTATTTATCCGAACTTAGACCAAAGGACTAAGTCATTCAGTAGACTACGATATCAACCAGTGATGTACCCAATTGGAACGGACATTATTGTTAAACTTAGCGAGATAGTAAACTTAGTTTTGCTGACAACACTACAGCACCGTTTCAAATGGAAGGGATACAATTTCACTATTAGATATATAATACAAATGACGTATTACAATGATATGCCAGAGTTGTCTTTAGATTTTTCAGAACCTATTGAAAGTTCCATTTTCCTCTGCGTGAAGCTGGTTGCACGAATATTATACCTGAAATATTACGTCATTCTTCCAAAATTATTATATACAATATTTATTAATTATAATTATCAACTTTTACGCAACATCTCGCAATAACATTGAGGCGACAGCGATGTACGAAAATTCGTTTGTACTTTGTACATATAATTAATACAAAACTTAAATTTGATGAAATAAATTGACTTCCTGGGTCCTATATTCCTAAAATATGTAAATTCATAATATACCGAAGTTTGTTAGAACTCAAACCTAGGGTGTGCATTGACAAAATTTTGTTATCAGTGATCAAAATCAGCATATAGATATAATGATATGATCTATTCCACATCACAAAGATATTATACATTAACGAATGTTTGCGACTAAAACAAGAAAAATGTAAACCATCTTTGTCTAACATGCAAGATAAGTCTATGATTGCACGTAGGTATTTGAGGTGCTGCTTAGATTCATATGAGCATTGTAATTACGTGTAACATTGCCCAATGTCTATGTGATTTGGAATAAACCACGTATGATTATATTGTTATTTTAATTTATAGTTTTGAATTTTTCATAAATTATGATAGTTGCAAGTATAAATTGAAATCGAGGACAAACATGCGCATAAAAACAGCAACATATCTATTTTTGTTTTAATCCCAGATAATGTGTTACTTATAACCGATATATCTTATAAGGGTCACGTATATTTTTCGTTCTACGTTGAAAGAAAAGAATAAAACGCGAAATATTGTCGACCAGGGGCATCCCTATAAAAGGCAACGAGGTGTAACTAAGAAAGGACATATCCATCGTTCTTTATCACAAACTATTATATATTGCACATGCGCGATTTTTCGTTATTTGTTCTTTGCTAGCACGTCTATTTACTACGCACTTTTTTCGATTTTATCTTCTTAACGATGATGCTGTGTTTGGTTTGAAAACAAATATGTGACTTTTGTGTAATAGATCGGTGTCCCTTCACTTACTATAAAAGAATCTAAAATCTGATTAGTAAAATTCAATAAAAAAGATGTTTGATAAAATAGGAATATTTAAATTTACATTTTATGTAAGAATTGAGCTGGAATAATAAAATATAGTTTGCACATACGTCATGTTTTAACATATGTATTTTTGTGCGCTGTAAAATCCTCAAGTGCTGTGTGAAGAAGAAAGATTCTTAGATAAAGCAAAAGTTCTTGAAAAGCAAGAGGCAGACACAGTTTGTTGAAGGGTTCTTATGGGACCTACATTTCTCTTTTATTTGCCAATCCCTAGCGCGTTCACAATAGCATTTGCTCTTTGTTTCACTTTAATTTATCAGCAACAGATTAAATGTATAAAATTTCAGAGAACCAGCGCGCACTAAATCTACTAACAATACACTTCAATCATGAAGAACTTGAATATCTTTATGAACTCAATGATAATGTGTTTTTCTTGTTTCAATTAAATCTGCACCAATTAACCTAATTAGATTCTTTCTGGGTATTGCGTTACATATCAGTTACATAATATTAACATAAAGTGCAAGACAACTACAACCAGACACGCAAGAGCTGTAATTATGCGTGTAGAACTGCTCTATCTTTTGTAAGGTATAAGTTTACATTTTGGGTGTTTCTCCTCCATATTAATAAAAAATACTTCTGTAGCTACAACCTTCGTCGGTACTAATCAACTGACTTAGTAGGTATAGCAACGTTACTTTGATATTAAGAAAAAATAACGGTTTTGTACTCGTAAAATATGCCTATATTATATTGCTACGTTTAGACATCACACATGTTATTGTTAGGAGTAGCTCGATCCGATTTTAAAAATGTATTAATTAACATTCTCTAATTTCTCTTTTATTAAAATTAAAATAGACAAACTAGACAACTTTATTTAGATAAATTACGAAAATCATACAGCTACTTAGCAAGGCAAACATTTGTTTCGAAGATTTTAGAGAAGATAAACGTGAAACATAATTATAAATTTAAATATATGCTGCCAACAGGTCTCCAATTATTTGCTCCTCCTTAAGAATATATATATATATATATATATATATATATATATATATATATATATATATATATATATATAATAAAACAAATATAAAAATTCACAGCCTTTTTTTGGTTATTCTTTTTCTAATCCCAATGGAAATTATGTCACGTTCGTTCCTATATTACTCTTTCGTAATAGGATAATAAAAAGTAACGTATGCAAATTTGATTTGACATATTTCATTTTTATCCCAGATCACAACCGTAGATGAGGGTGGATCAGTCGATAATAAAAGTATCATATTTTATATATATATATATATATATATATATATATATATATATATATATATATATATAAATCAATAACATTTTAACAATCACTTTATGAATACACAATATAACGATACTTCTGACATACACCAGTCAAGCACTGATATCGAGAAAAATTCGTTTGATCTTATCTGGCAATATCGCAATACAGATCATATAAGCCATAAATATATATCATATTAATATCTGCGCTGTTATTAAAATGTTTTTCAAAAACTTCTATTATCAAACGTGGTCTTTGAGATATACACTTTTATATTTTACTGCATTACCAAAATTAAATCGTTCATGCTTTTGGGGAAAAAATATAGACTATAAAATAACTGCTATAGGCATATCAATTCAAATGCAACTTAAGTTAACACTTTATTTGCTAGTGGTTTCATGTTGAAACCTTAACTTTATAAATATATTTGCAGTTCCTAGCGGTTTTTATACTAAAACTACATACAGTGTGCGTTTATATAAAGCGCCCTTTACCAATATCTAGACGCGCCGAATTTTTCTACTATCTCAGATTTATGAATAATTGAATTAAGTTTTTAATCCGGAAATAAAAAGTTAAAAACGTTCATATAGCTTAATTTTACATCGAGACGAGGCCAATCAGATATACAATTAGTTGTAATCTACAACACATAATGAATTATATATTATTTTTTCAATCTGGTATGTTAAAAAGAAATTCAAAGCAGAACTTTTCAATGCATCATTAAAAATAAAATGAAAATGTTAACATTAATTCCGATATAAATTGTCTATTCTAGTTAACCTATATACTACCAAAACGGATGTAAGGTAACTCTGGAGATCCATTCTTTTAAAAATGCATATCTACTTCCTGTTATGTCTGATTATTTTAAATATAATAAAGTTTGTTACTATTTTACGTAATACAAGATGCATTTCAACGAGAACTCATGTATTCCCTTGCTTACTGTTGTAAATTTACAAATTACTAACTTATATTACGACCTTTTTAATATTAAAATGCTTAGAGTTCGAGATCGGCGAGCTGTTTAGCATTTGCGAAGCCAATGCTTTAGGTTTGACTTAACGAAATTTTTGGCAGCTGTCGATTGAAATAGATTTTATCCATTTCATTTTTCGTAGTTCAGAAATGCACAATGAAATGTATTTAGTAACATCAAATAAATGTATAAACAATTATTTAAAAGACAGTAACTCTTCATTTTTGGGAAAAAAAATCAAGATCACAAAATTTTCGATTTTATTTCAATTTAAATTTTTGATGTTTTCAAACATGTTCTTAAATCAATAATTAAGTTCGTTGCTTTTTTCGGGCCCAATAGCTCCGGAGACAAAGGGCTTAATAGATTTAATATTCGACCAGCACGAATTGTGTACCCATAAATTATGCATATCAAATTTGATGTCAATGCGTTCAGTATCTTCAGAGGGCAAGGAGTGACAAGCTTTGGTCTTACGACCGACAAATAAAGCGACTCGCATCCAAATAAATGTTTGTAAGTATCTCAGATTGAAAACTTTCTTTAACAAAAAGTACGTTTTTCATCGCTCTGAATCCAAAAATATATTTTTCATATACTTGGATGTTAGTCACACATACAACAGCCACAATACACACAACACACATAGCACAGGCACCCCATACAACACATACACATTCAAGTAAACCTAAAGTCATCACCGTTAATGAAATTCTTAGTTTAGTTAAAGTCAATCACTAAATTCGACCAAGAAATTTTATTCTATACAGTCAATTACCTATATTTTAACAATAATATTAATATTCTATGTACAAGTTTGTTAGAATTATTCACAGAATAAAGGCGAGTAAAATTATTTAGAAATATTATTTCAAATCTGAAATAAATAGAACGTTGTGGAAGAAAGACGTTTTTAATCTCATTTTACCTAAAAATATAACCTATGCTATATTATAATAATGTCAAAAACAAAAGAGATCAGAGCAATAGGTAAAAATTACTTGAACGATATCGGAGCTTTCTTTTATCTTTTTAAACAGAACCGGCTAGTCAGAAGAAACAGTTATATGTACGTACAGAGACGATTAGTTTATCTTGTAAGAAGTTTTTACGCGAGTACCTACACGTAACTGACACGTTCGTTCGTGTATACTCAATCGCTTTTAGCTGTCATCAATTTGAGATTTATTTATCGCCTTTTATTTATAGCGCCCAGTAGCTTCCAATTATGTTTAACCTCCAGAGAAAAGTATACACAATTAAATCAAAATGACATTTATATGGATGTTAGAACGCGATTTATTTTAGGCAAATGATGAGAGATTGCTGGTAACATATATAAAATATTCTGCATTCTGTGTATAGTTTTGCTTCAAACTATAATATTTGATTAATTAATTAAAAATAATACTTAAATTTTAAAACAATTCCTACGATACAAACTAAAGACTGATTTCATTTTCATACCACTGGTAAAAACTGTTCACAGAATGCAGAATATTTTATATGTTTCCAGCAATCTCTCATCATTTGCCTAAAATAAATCGCGTTCTAACATCCATATAAATGTCATTTTGATTTAATTGTGTATAATTTTCTCTGGAGGATAAAGCCCCGGATTAGCTATCTAGGAGATAGTACAATTGTATACATGTAAATTGCCTATGTTTATCTGCAGATAGCTATCTGGAACTTATCTGAAGGTGGAAATACGTGGACTAAATTGAGAATAATTACAGACACTTACCTGAGGTTCAGTATTCAGTGACTCTTGATAAAAATTGTTAGCATTCAGCGATCTTTTATGAACTCGTTGATGTTTGAACAGGTAGTATCCTTTCAGGCTGCCAACCTGGAAACAAAAAAAAAACAAAATATAGGTATGCTATCACGATTTACAAATCATATTCTTTTGAAAATACATTCGTATTTTATCCCAAGTTCTTTCGATGAAAAAGTCGATCAAAAGAACATATATTTTTTGATTTCCACATGCATGCATTTAACGGAAAACGGAAATTTCTACACGGTTTGATGACGTCATTCACAAGAACATACTTTATCGTAGGAGCAGTATGTAGATATTTACATGTACGATTTAGATATAAAAATTCAATTTTCGTTATTCAATTTATTATTTGATTTTATTTGGAAGTTTACGAGTTTTAAAGCTAATATAGTGAAATTGCTCCAAAATTGATCATACGTTATCAATAAAATTTACTATATTTGCCGCGTTATAAGATGGCGGTTTGACCTTTTTTGGTATTTTTATTAACAAAGACGAAAAAAAACTATACGAAATAGAACAAAACATCGGCCATGTATTGGCCCTAAACTTTCTTTTACGTAGTCAGTATATTTTGATTTGATAGTATATAAATTAAAATATGAAATGTTAAAATTTAACAGAAAATATTTTCATTCATTATGTCCAGTAAACTGTAAAGTTAGATTATTGTCCGATTTCTAATAAAACACATGTATTTTAGATTTAAAATGTTCGATTCTATAGTAATATACAGAAAATATAATTATTCATTACACATTATTAAAAATTATTATGACCGGACATTTATATTTATATATAATATTTTTAATTATTTACTAACCTTTGTAACGCTTTTTCACTAAACTTATTTGTAACATTGACAATAAATGTTAAATGTCAAAATATTTGAATATTTAAAACAATTGACATGCATAGTAGATGCGATGTATTATATATAATTTCCCATACCTACGTAACTATGGCAATATCAATAAGATAAGATCTTGTAACTGGTACTTTTTGAAGAAATGTTTCAAACAAAAGTTGTGCAGAATACTAATATCTTTGAATGCTAATGTAACTATATTTATTGTAAGTACATCCGTTTCGGAGATATTGCAGAAATTACAAAAAATGACTCAAGTAAACATGCACTTCCGGTTTGAATATGCTTTTCAAAAATAGGAGGTTTTTCTCCCAGGCATATACAAATCTTAAGTTTAAAGTTTCATAATTTTATCTTTAACGGTGTAGGCTGTAGAGCGCACACAGACACACACACAGCCACACACACACAGACGTCATTCCAAAAATAGTCAGACTCGATTCAAGGAAGGTCAAATGGTGTATTTCCGTAAAAATTTCGGGAATTTTTTTTTTTCGTGATTACAATACTTACTTATTACTTCGTAAAAAGAAAGTAAAAAGTATATTAAAATCAACCAACAGGCACTTCAAAGTGATTTATCAATATAAACCTACATCAAATACCACCCATCGTACTTTATTTAACAAAATTTAATCAAACAATATCAACATTGAAATGTTGAACGAAATCAAAACATGGTGTATTGATATGTTAAAGCATTTTATTTAATAATTATCTCTAATATTCAATATTATGAATTAATTAAAATAATTTTCCACTAATTCCAATTTACGATGTATCATTCACAACTACAAAATGTCAACAAAGAATTCCAATTATAAACGTTACGCTTATGCGTTGTAATGTAATCATTCAAAATGCTGATACATACTTTGTCAATTTCAATTTCCATTTGTGAGTTTTGAGGTCTTAGCTTTTCAATTTAAAATTTGTGTTTGCTGGATGCGTACGATTACTGATTTGCATTTAATATATGCGTATTTATAAACTAAACTGAAGTTAAAGATTTATATAAAGCGCAGTGGCATTAAAAAATATAAAAAGTGTTCTTGTTTTAAAAATAATATTAGTCGCCTAAATCCAATTATTGGAGTATCAGTAAAAATAATAACATAACTAACATTAAATAAATCCAAGACATGTAAAATGGAAATACCCTCGTAACGAACTAGCACCATAAGTAGCTGAAGAACCATACACAGAATTATACGGTTATAATACTAATTATCCCGTTCGTGAAAAGCCCGAAAATAAATATCGCAATCTTCACTATTTTAAACAGTTCTCTGCATCCAAAGGAATAGTGTAGCCCTATATTTGAAAAGAAATTGAAAGGGGCTGAATATCTGTTTCGAATTTTAGGTGAATAATACAGCGAGGTCAGTGAAACAAGAATAAATTCTTGTGCAACTTGCAACTTCATGAAAATTTGATCGTTCAATTTTGTTGCTACGCGATTACAAAGTCATTGAAAATTTAACACTATTTGCACAACATCTAAATTTAATATATAGAAAGAAATGGATTGTAATTGAATTCGAATTTCATTAGGTCTCCTAATACATCTCTTGCATAAATATTATTTTAAACTATGCGTATTTTTCTTCATAAATCTGCATATTTTAAAAGATATGAATTATTAAAGTTTCGTGTCATCATATGTATGTGACGTCATATTTCTATCATCGTGTAGTTAATAGAGACGAATTTTGCAGTTATTTTTACTTGATCCGATAACCATGTTAGCTGTCACAAATAATGCTACCAAACCTTGCAGGATTGGTCTGTTAAGACCGTAATGACGGTTTTGTGCGCGCATGTGTGTGTGCATGTGTGTATGTATGTTTGTGAGCGCTCATCATCCAAATCTGTTGAAACTATAATCATAATACTTTAAACTTAAAATTTACATATGGTTCGCCAGAAAACTTCAGATTTTTGAAAAGAATATTCAAACTGGAAGACTAGTCCTTTTTGTCGTTTCGGCAATTTCTCCGAAACGGTTGCCCTTACAGTAAAAATAGCTAAATTTCAAATGAAAGGTATAGATAATTCACACAACTTTTGCTTGAAGAGTGTTTTCAAAATGCGTAAAAAGAAAATTGCAACTGAAATTTTTTAATTTATTTATGATCTCTTTTTTCGATTCTGTAATATCTCCGAAACGGCTGCACTTAATAAATTGAGGGAGAAGTGTTAAAGGTTATTGATATATTCAAAATATTGTAGTATTGAAGAATAAATTCTTTAACGTATTTCATTTATTAGAAAACTAACAAATTTCTGATCATATTAATTACAAATATATAATGATTAATTTTATATATATATATATATATATATATATATATATATATATATATATATTTATCCATATATATATTCTTAATTTTTAACAATTTGTATCTAAACTGATATACCTACACAGTGACGTCACTTGAACAGATTTACTAATCCCATTTATACATTATTATGAATTTACTACCTTACTGCACTGTTAGGTTTTTTCTGTAAATCAGTTTCGAAGACGCGGAAAAAGAAAAGTGTACAGTTTTTGATTCAAAATACCCATAAAGTCATGGAACTGACTTATTTAGATTAAAGAATTTATTTCTGACCTTTCAACTTTCCAGTTGATTCGTCATATGGTTATTAGTTTTACAAATTATTTATATCACTTTCATAGAGAGAAAAGAATAGCTTTCGACAACAGAAACATGAACAGCCACCAATTCTCTTTGACAGATATTGATAACTGACAACCAGTGCTGTTACTAATAATATAAAAGCACTTACAGTGGAGCCAATTATTCCCTAGATTCTTTTCCAACAGCGACGTGATCAAATAATAACGAATTTAGAACACGTATATGATAAATAGTATCAAAATTATGTAAATTCTCGTCTTGAACCAAATTTAGAGGGTTTCTCATGCCAATTGTACCTATCAAATATTACAAAAAAAATTAATTGATTCAATAAAATTATAGGAGTTGGATTGTATTCAAATCACTCGTTATTTCGCATATAAAAGCTATATTATGTCGTATCTATTGCTTTCTGGTGTTTATAAAAAGAAGCTTTTTAGGACAGTACAAGGAATATTCGAGTATTGCAATTAGTATTATTTACGTATACGTTAAAACAGAATGATTGCTCTCATATAAAATTGGATACAAATATTCCAAAGAACTGAATTTATTTCTGTTTTAGATATTATATAAAATAAAATGAGTAACGCGGAATTGGTAACGAAGACGATAAAAATAATAAAAAGGACCGAAAATGCTTTGATGTTTTTATATCACGAATATAATTAAAATGATATACTGATCATTTTTCGTCGTTTGATCGTGTCTCTGTAAGACTTTCTAACGTTAAAGGAACACTTTTTTAAGTATCTACCTACTTAGTTAACTTTTAAAAGTTTCTTTAAGGATTTTTTTGCGAAATTGCTTCATATAATATTGACGATATATTATCATAATAGCATGTATGTATAAATATTTAATTTAGATGAAATCCTTATTTGTCGCACCGTGAGTTTCACAAAGACCATTTTTAAAATTTGTTTAATATTTATTTTCCGTAGAAGCAAAGGCAAAGGAAGTAATACTATAATATCAGCTACATGTAAATTCTTTAAAATTTTATTAATAACAAAATGTTTTTAGTACTAATAATGCAGTGCCGGATTTAACTATAAGGTGAATACATACATAACGTCATGCCTATTCCCATTCTATGGGGTGGCAGAAAACTCTTTACATTCATTCACACCTTGACAATCTTTCGCCATTCAACTCTACCTAACAAACTTATTTTTTCCCTTCATTCAGACTTATTAAATTCTTCATACAGGCTCTTCTATTTCGTTTGCTAACAACTTTCCTTTCGCGCAACTCAATCTCAATCATATAATAAATTGAGCAATATAGATCTGCAAATTTGAAGAAACATTTTGCAAACTTTATTCATTTGGTTAGTTAAAAATCCGCTAAAGACTTCAATAAAATTTTTTTTAGCCCATGTACAGAAAGTTAACTTATCGTAATTTACTAGTTTGTAAATATTTCTAATTAAACTACTATAAATTATATTTGTTGAAAAATGTAAGATGATAATGTATAACTAAAACTTCAGTGTCTGGTAGGATAGAGGTTAAATGCAAATATAAAATTTGTAGCGGCTATGACTTTTAGTTATATATAATCTCAAGGAAATAGATTCAAAAGTACATAAATTCAATTCAGAAATTTGTGTTTAATTTTCCATTGTTATGGTCAATACAATTTACTATCTATTAGTTGATACGCATGTTATACATACATAATTTCGAGTGGCAAAAAACCATTTACATCCAATCACATCTTGATAATCTTTCGCCAATTAACTCAATTTATACAAACTTGTATTCCTTCATTTCGATTCATCAAGCTCTTCATACTATTTCTTCTATTCCACATGTTCGTAACTTTTCTTTCGCGCAACTCATTCTCAATCAAATTTATTCATTTATTCCGAAGATGAACCTGTATTCTGACACCAATCATCTCATCCATGTAAATCTTCTTCGACAAGCTTTCATTCGACATTCTTTCAAGGTGACCATAACCATCGCATTTGGCTCTCACTTATTCTACGTAAGACATTATTTACAATATCGCACTGCTCAAACAACCACATATTTCCTGCCTGTCTCTTAATTTATAATTGTACCAACAAAAAAGATTTACGTGGGCGAGATGAATGGTGTGAGGATGCAGGGTCGTCCTCGGAATAAGTAGATGAATATGATTGAGAATAAGTTGCGCGAAAGAAAAGTTATGAACATGTGGAATAGAAGAACATGTATGAAGAATCTAATGAATCTAAATGAAGCGACAGAAGTTTCTAAGGATTGATGAATGGTGAAAGATTGTCAAGATGTGATTAACTGTAAAGGGGTTTCTGCCACCTCATATGATGGGAATAGACATGAGGTTATGTATGTATTTTTTATGTTAACCGATATATCTATCTAATTTTATGAAAAAACCAGTGCAGGACACTACAGACTTATATTTTATAAATTTTGAAACTCCTTTATATGGAATCAAAACTAAAAATCGTGTTAAGTAACACAATGTTTAGTTCTGATTCCATATAAAGGAGTTTCAAAATGTTCCGTCTAAACACTGTAGTAATTACAGTCTAATTATGTAATCCTACAAAGTATAAATATTCTCCCTGTTGTGTGTATGTGAAATTATTTTTATGTACAAGTAAACTACATCCATAACATAATTACAACCCCATACCTTATTAAAAAGATATCGTAAGTGGACGATATATTTAAAACGTATAATTAGTATAAAATTTAAATTTACCCTGATGCTGTATACAGTAAAATTAACAGTATTGTATTTGCGTGAATTAATGACAATTTTGGAGCTACTCAAATGGGACAGGATTCATGTTTATTTATGCATTCATATCAAATACAACTTTCCTATTTTACACAAAGTCATAAGAGTATGTCAATTTATTCCGTAATATTAAAAAAATATCTAAGTGAATCTTAAAGAGATAGAATAAAGCCACCACTTACTGGTTTTAAATATTAAGTGAAGTGGGCGCCCTTCACGTTTACCCCATTGGGAACTACACGTTCTCACGTTACTTGGAACTGGAAGCACGGTCTCATATAATCTTAATGTACAATAAAATAAATTTTTAAATACACGTTAACCTACTTTCAGCTCGACGTATCGGCAATTCTCATTGGGCGATTTTATTATTTTAATGTACTACAGATGCCATACCGTATCGTACCAAATTTGTCAGCTATAAAACCGTGCCTACGCTGATAACTGCTCAATTACGGTTGATTTAACTAACGCAATGAATTGGAAAAAAGCGAAGTACCACTGGATCGAAATCTCATTTGGTTTTTTCTATTTAATTGATAATGTAAATACAGTATATACCCAAACCAATCTTTTGCAAAAATAAAGACCAGTTAACTATCTATCCTCCAGATAAAATTAAATATCTAATTCTAATAGAATTTGGCTAAGCTTAAAGCGCTTAAATGTATTAAATCAACGCTCAAATGTACAGAGAAAAAGGCGGCCACTGCTCGATTCAATACGCTTAAATTCTGGGATGCATGCTTTTATAAGAATACATGCAGGATATAAAATATTCTGCTTCTATATTCAGTACGCTGCTGATTTACATAAGTTCTGAATTTATGATATTAGACAATCACTCTACTTTCTTCTAATGAAATAATACTTCGTTATGAATACCAAATATAAATGTAAAGAGATAATGAAGAATATTATAATGGTTGCGTTACTAACTTAATGGCAAAAAAATTTGTTTAGAGTATTTATTTCTTCAAATTAAGCCTAATTTTACATTATTGTGCTTCCATTTCTCAGAATGTTCATGATAGAAAATGAAACTTACTATGTATAATTTACTAGCAAATTTCTAAACATTTTTTTTAATATATAACTTCACTTACCTATCTTTTAAACCTTTGCGATTGCTTTTAACATACTTTGTATTAAATGCTTATGTACAATTGTAGATAAATAATGTTGTTTTTACTACCAAAGTTGACCAAAATGAATACATATATACAAATTTTCTGGAGTGATTTTAGCTTTATACCTCATTTTATACTAAAGTTTTTGTTTGCAGTTTAAAAATTGAATTCTTGAATAAAAATTGGCGTTATTATACATTTTATATTATTATATACATACATAATTTTATGCCTAATCCCATCAAATAGGGTGGCAGAAAACCCTTTATATCCATTCCCATCTTGGCAATCTTTTGCCATTCCACTCTATCCTTACAAACTTCATTTGCTTTATTCAAATTCATTAAATTCTTCATACATCTTCTATTGCACGTGCTCACAACTTTTCTTTCGCGCAACTTATGCTCAATTATATTTATCCACTTATTCCTCTCACACCATTCATCTCGCTCACATAAATCTTCATCGTCAATCTTTCATTCGAAATTCTTTCAACATGACCATACTACCTCATTTAACTGTCCCCTATTCTGCGTACGACTTTATTTACAATATCACAATGCTCGTACACCCATGTATTTCTCTTTCTGTTTCTCTTTGATACACCACAAATACCTCCTTCTATATTTAGCACAATATTATTCAAATAATTTATTACAGGTACCTCGCAGTACAAATATCTTGAACTGTTTAGATGAACTATGTATGTATAAATTATAAACGCAAGACGACATTATTTCCGATGACAATTAAAATGACGCATTATCTTGATTTACTTATTGTGCTGCCTATTGCTTCTCATTATATTTATCCTTCGTAAATTGACCAATACCCAAATTTATCACGGCATTTATAAATATATTAATATTTGAGTGGTTGATATATTTGTCCCAATGTACCAGCTTTGATATAGAGTCCAATTAGAAACTTGGGTACAAGGCATCAATTTGCTTAATTCGACATTAGCTTGAAGCAATCATATAATACACCGATTGATGTTATTTGAATCTATCTATTGGGATTTTGAACCGACGACACGTACAGAAAAAAGAGCACACACATAAACGCCCTGCATCCATAAAATGTCAACAAACGATCTCAATCGGATAATACCGGTTCTATAATTTACCAATAAAATTATATTGATTTCGATTCGGTACATTGATTTCTTCTCTTAATGCATTAGTACAAGTTATTTTTGAACTCATCCTAATCCATCAAGTGCTATTTAAAGTAATACTTCACACTTGCTTAGTTTAGCATATGTTGCAATCAGTAATATTAGTCAAGAGTGTAGCAACACTTTTTAGTCAGGAAAAATAATGTATACGAGGGTGGTCTGAAAAGTTTCCGACCTCAACATGAAGATAGCAGCACTCGTAAATAAAAGCTAGGGAATTTCGTTGTTCATCTGTTGACAGTTACTCACCAAAGTTTCAGCCATTTTGGACGTGCAGTTGTTATGTAACAGTCGTTTGAGTGAGTTGATGTGAGTGTTTTATGAAAATGGACAAAATCGAGTATCGAGCTGTCATCAAATATTTGTTTTTGAAAGGCAATACGCCTACGCAAATCAAAGATGAGTTGGATTCTGTGTATGGGGACTCTGCACCATCATTTACCACAGTGAAATTTTGGCAGCTGAATTTAAACGTGGCCGTAAGAGCTTGGGAGACGATGAACGTTCGGGACGTCCAAAAACTGCAACTACCGACGAAAACATCGCCAAAGTTCACGAAATGGTGCTAGACGACCGCCGAATTAAAGTGAGAGAGATAGCAGAGGTTATGAACATGTCAAAAGAACGTGTTTGTCACATATTAAATCAACATTTAGACATGAGAAAGCTGTCCGCGCGTTGGGTGCCGCGTTTGCTCACTTTAGACCAAAAACGTGTCTCACACCTCAGCGGCTGCCATGGCGAAAATCCACGAATTACGGTTTGAACTGCTTGACCATCCGCCTTACTCACCAGATCTAGCCCCAAGCGACTTTTTTTTGTTCCCTCATCTAAAAATTGCGCTCGGAGGACAGAGATTTTCGTCAAATGAAGAGGCAATCCTTCGTGAACAATTATTTTGCAGAGAAAAACGCCGAGTACTATTTGGACGGGTTACAGAGATGGGAGCACCGCTGGGAAAAGTGTGTAGAGTTACAAGGAGACTATGTTGAAAAATAAAAATAAAAAATCTGAAAAAATGTTTTATATCTTTGTTAGGTCGGACACTTTTCAGACCACCCTCGTATATGTATATGAGTGAAATGACTAGAAAATTAAAACGTGTGGCTAAAATTTTCTATTTTAATGTAAAAGTATTACTATATTTAAAACAGTAGTCATAAATGGAATACCTTATTAAATAAAACAATTTATTGATTTAACTGAAGTGGAACGATCCATCCTGGTTGATGTTGGTGAAAGTTTGTCCAATTCTTTAATTCAAACACTACAAAAGCCTGCATTTGTTACAATATAAACAATATATAAAACTTTCAAACGGACTGTTGCAAATAATAATTTAAGAAATAATATTACTTTTTAGAAAAACAACGAATGCTATAATTTTATATCAGGATAATTTTTAGGCCGCGTGAAAAATTCCTTTAATAATGAAACTTAAGGTTGACCACCTTGAGGGTATAGAAAATTCATAGAAATACATCAATTTTTTTTGGCGCAACTGTTACGCATCATTTTTACTTTCTTTTACGAAGTAATAAGTAAGTATAGTAATCACGAAAAAAAAATTCTCGAAATTTTAACAAAAATACACCTTTTGACCTTCCCTGAATCGAGCCTGACTATTTTTGGAATGACGTCTGTGTGTGTGTGTGTGTGTGTCTGTGTGTATGCGCTCTACAGCCTACACCGTTGAAGATAAAATTATGAAACTTTAAACTTAAGATTTGTATATGCCTGGGGCGAAAACCTCCTATTTTTGAAAAGCATATTCAAACCGGAAGTGCATGTTTACTTAAGACTTTTTTTGCAATTTCTGCAATATCTCTGAAACGGCTATACTTGCAGTAAAAATAGTTAGAATAACATTGAAAGATATTAGTACTTTGCACAACTTTTGTTTGAAACATTTCCTCAAAAAGTGTACCAGTTACGAGCAAATTGCTATTATCCTATTTATATTGCCATAGTTACATAGGTATGGAAAATTATATATATAAATCGCATCTACTATGCATGTCAATTGTTTTAAATATTCCAATATTTTGACATTTAACATTTATTATCAGTGCCACAAATAAGTTTAGTGAAAAACCGTTACAAAGGTTAGTAAATAATTTAAAATATTATATATAAATATTTTCTCTGGTTTAAAGTTAATTTGAAAACTAAAAAATGCCCGGCCATAATAATTTTTAATAATATGTAATGAATAATAATATCTTCTTTATACTACTATAAGATCCAACATTTAAAATCTGAAATACATATGTTTTCTTTAGAAATCTGACAACAAACTAACTTTACACTTTTATTTTTTTTTTTTATATTTTTATTTATATACTATCAAATCTAAATATACTGACTACGTAAAAGAAAGTTTAGGGCCAATACATGGCCGATGTTTTGATTTTTATTATCACAATTTACAATATACATTTATGATTAATTGTGTGATTAATTATGTGAAAATTATCAAAAAAGGGCGGAGCTATGTACTGTTTTGAAAATCTCGTTTTCCGAGATGGTGGAGTGAATGGTTTCGGCAGAATCCATCAGAAATTAAAAAATCAAGACTTTTTTTATTAAGTGTAGCATTAGACATTTTTTTAACGCAAATGAGAGCAGTATGAACAAAAAATTTGGTTTTTAAAACAAAAATGTAAATTCAATTTTTTATACAAAATGAATGGTACATCTTATCAAAACATCGGCCATGTATTGGCCCTAAACTTTCTTTTACGTAGTCAGTATATTTAGATTTGATAGTATATAAATAAAAATATAAAATGTTAAAATTTCAAGAAAATATTTTCATTCATTGTCCAATAAAAGTGTAAAGTTAGTTTATTGTCAGATTTCCAAAGAAAACATGTATTTCAGATTTTAAATGTTGGATTTTATAGTAGTATAAAGAAAATATTATTATTCATTACATATTATTAAAAATTATTATGGCCGGGCATTTTTTAGTTTTCAAATTAACTTTAAACCAGAGAAAATATTTATATATAATATTTTAAATTATTTACTAACCTTTGTAACGGTTTTTCACTAAACTTATTTGTGACACTGACAATAAATGTTAAATGTCAAAATATTGGAATATTTAAAACAATTGACATGCATAGTAGATGCGATTTATTATATATAATTTTCCATACCTATGTTACTATGGCAATATAAATAGGATAATAGCAATTTGCTCGTAACTGGTACACTTTTTGAGGAAATGTTTCAAACAAAAGTTGTGCAAAGTACTAATATCTTTCAATGTTATTCTAACTATTTTTACTGCAAGTATAGCCGTTTCAGAGATATTGCAGAAATTGCAAAAAAAGTCTTAAGTAAACATGCACTTCCGGTTTGAATATGCTTTTCAAAAATAGGAGGTTTTCGCCCCAGGCATATACAAATCTTAAGTTTAAAGTTTCATAATTTTATCTTCAACGGTGTAGGCTGTAGAGCGCATACACACAGACACACAGACACACACAGACACGCACACACACACACACAGACGTCATTCCAAAAATAGTCAGACTCGATTCAGGGAAGGTCAAAAGGTGTATTTCCGTAAAAATTTCGAGAAATTTTTTTTTCGTGATTACAATACTTACTTATTACTTCGTAAAAAAAGTAAAAAATTGTTTCAACGTACTGTAAATAGATTTATTAATAATATCTTCGGTCTGCAATTCCTGGACCGTATATTTGTCCTTCCACAGTAGTAGTAATGTCCACAAATTCTTTTTGAGCTGCTCTTTTGATTTTTCTGGCTTTTCCTGTGCCTTTGAATTAGCTATTGTAATGCGACGTGCGTCCAAGTCCTCACAGATTCGTACCTGCCGCGCTAACTTCTAATTGCTATAACTCCGGTTATATTTAAAATAATTGATATCTGCAGTTATTCCTAAAACTTGAAACTATAAAGTAAAGCAAAAATAAAATCAAAATTTTAAAAACTTCAAGGTGGTATAACCCTTTAATTGCATTTGGTAATACCGATTTGGTTATGTAGAAAGCTAAATCAGATAATACTAGGCAAACATACCCAGCTGAGAACTGCGCTCATAGTGGTGAGAGCTCTTCTTGCGTCCTTCGCTATGACGTCAGATGATACTCCCTAAATCAATATATATTTGGCAGCAACCAATTCTACTTATACTGTAGGAATTTAAATTTTATAAAAGCAATCCTTTATCTCAATTTACGAATTAAAAATTTAAGTTTATCTTAAGCACAAAATATCTTCTAAAAATACGAAATACAAATAATGAGGAAAGTTTGAATTTTGTTGTAACTAGACTAGACAACATATGCAGCTTCAATTTGTATCAGAAAATTGTTTAATGGACGTGTTCTAGATTCATAATAATTGAAGCAACGCTATAAATACATAGCTATATCGGTAACTAATAGCATTTTCCACAAACATGCAATATTGCATTAAGTGCGCATCGAGTTCTAAATTAGTTTTCCATTCCAATTTTAGGATGCATTAAATAAGTCCCACGCAATTAGATAAAAAGATGGGTACCAGTTTGCAAACAGTTCTAAGTACAAAATATCTGCTTTGCCCTGCACAATATTTTTTTTATACGTAGTGGTTATATCAGTTTAGAAAGAAGGGATAATAAATACCATTTTTTTAATTCAAAGTAGTATTATACATTTTATATATTCGTAATTATTATGAAAAGAAATTTGTTAGTAAGCAAATAAATTAAATACCTTACGGAATATATTCTTCAATACTACAATATATTAAATAGGTCACTAACCTTTTAAATACTTCTCAGTCAATCTATTTTGCACAATCGATGTCAAATGTCAAACCACAAATTATTTTAGATAATTTTGTTTTCCTGTATGGCAATATTTAAATGGCATTTTTCTAAAAACCGGTACACTTTTCTAAAGAAACTTTTCAAACAAAAGTTGTGCAAAATATTAATATCCTCCATTTAACTAGTATATGAAAGTTTAAAAAAAAGCGGTTAAACTGAGTCTTTAGTTGGCAATCTGACAGTTGCAACGAAATCCATAGAAAGCATACCCTACGAAGGGATTTGCCCTTAAGCCATGGCAAAGTTTAGGTGGTGGAAGGGGGGGGGGGAGCAGATCAAGAAAACACATTCGATGAATTATCTGGAAATATCCGTCAGCGGTTATATGTTTTTTTTTTTTACTAAACGTCAGATTGACAACTAAAGACTCAGTTTTACCAAAAAAGCACTTACAGCCGTGGTTTATCTTAATTTGCTATTTTACATAATTAATTAATGTTTGCAAAACTGGTAGCCAATATTGGAAAGTTGCCAGAATAATAATAATAATAACAGTATATGACGACACGTGTCTTAAATTGACAAATATTGACAGGAGTTAACACGCAATTCCTGTTTGAATATTCTTTTCAAATATAAAAATATCATATAAAAATCTTATATTTAAAGTTTCATGATTACAGTTTCAGCGTTTTTGGCTGTAGAGCGTTCACAGAAACATAAACACGCCGAGATGCGCATGCGCACACGCACACAGAGATACCGTTCCAAAAATAGTCCAACCTGTGTCAGGGAAGGTCAAAAGATGTATTTTCGTTAAAATCTTGAGAAATAATGATTACAATAACTAGTTATTACTTCGTATAAGAAAGTTAAAATAGTTGTAACATAGTAAATACTAGCTATATTAGTCCTATATAACATAGTCATACTGCAGACAAGTATGATAAATAAGTACATTCACACAATTAATAAAAAAAAGTACTTCTTTCATTTGTTTGCAATAGGTCACGAACATAATTGTACTTATTTTCAACAAAACGAAATATACACAATTAAAAACATGTAATAACAATAAAAAAGCCTTGAAAATATAAGGTCGCACAGATGACAATGTTCCTCTGTTTTTCTACCATTAGATAGCTATGTGTAATTGTTTTTGTTCTACCTGCATGATGTTGCCGGTAACTACTAATGATAATCATTACTCCACTAACATACAAGAACGTTTGTATGTAGCTATTATTTGTGTTTTAGAAAAATAGTTCTTTGTCAAAATATTCGCACAGTATTGTTAAAGTTCATTTAGCAGATCTTCTTCATTGTTTAATTCAATTTACAATTGGTGTAAATAAAGTTGGGTATTTAAAAATATAACATATTTATAAATATAATATACACTTTGTAATTATCATTAATTTATAATTTATTATAAGTATTTGATGCATTTCAGTTTCTCAAGCATCTTCAAAAAAAAATTATAATATATATATATATATATATAATATATATATATATATATATATATCCATTCTAACATATATTTTGGAAATAAGCAAGGCAAATGAATATTTATTTGTGTTCAAATGGTCATTATTTTCTGCTAGTACTTACATATACAATATAGAATCTGCAGTGTATTCAAAGAAGGTATTATGGAGATACCTATTCATTTATATCGATTTTAATTAACGTAATTGGTTGGTGGAGTAGGTCTTCATTAGGGTTTGTATATCATATGCATATTATATAAGAGCTCTGTATGCTTAGCAGTTCATTGTTATTCAAGTGCTTCTCGTTTTTTTTTATCGGTAAATGATATCTTTTTTTAAATTTAAATATTCTAGTATTAAGCATATACTTTTATAATCTGATTTTTTTCTGTGCCGTCTTTTTTTCCATTTTCGTCATCCACGTATCATTGGCGTTGACCATAAAGTATTTTCCGAACTTACATTTTATATGAATTATTTCTATGCAAAGTATAATAAATTCACAATTGCCAAAAATAATTTAAGTATTACTATATATAAATATATATCTTTCTATTTGACGGATGTGGTGGGAAAATTAGCACACTTATTTCAACTTAAACAAAATATCTATACTTTGCTTTAGATATTCGTGCAAAGCTCATCAAAAATAATAATCAATTAACGCAGAACTGGCGATATGTGAAACGCAATGATCACACAAAATTACTATAATACTAGAACGAGACATAATTTGATATTTGGGCATTAAAACTTATATTGAAAGCTATAAGTTGAATATTATGGTTTATTGCGCCCTTTATATATTGTATGTTTTTTAAATTTAAAATGAGATAAAGTGATAGTTGCAAATAACCCAACTGTATAAAGACGTATTTAATAACATTAATTGATTCTGAAATTTCGTCTATAGGTATTATTAGAATTTTTCTAGAAAACGTCCCCGTGATAAGCGTTTTTATACGTTTAATGCAAGCAAATGTTGTGTATTCGCTAAATTATAAAAAAATACATGAAGAAAGAATTTATACTAAAATGGTTTTGCATATTAATAAAATATTACACATTCTAGTAATATTCTTTAATTTTTGTTAGATACTATTTCATACTTGTTTCCAAAAGATATAATTTTAACATATTACGTTTCATTGATATACCATATCTGACATAAGCACACAACTGAACGAAATATATTACTATAGCTAGCGAAATCAATTTAAAAGAACATGTATGCTTATACTGGCCAATTTATTTCATATAATTGTCAAATTACTTTTAATTTTAGATCAATTGCAGTAAGTTATTTACGAATAACAGCTGTTAAATTTAGATATTTTTATTAAATATATTTAAGTAAAATATCTACTAATTTTTATAAAACTAATTTGACATTAAACAAGCATTGGCTTCGCCAATGCTCAGAGCTCGCCTGCGGCGAGATATTTAACATTGGCTGCGCCAATGTCTAAAATTTGGCATAGCGAGTTTCTGAATAAATAAACAATATATTTATAGCGATCAAAGCAACAATTAAACCAACAATGGCATAGTAATTAATCAAAGATATCTTTATTCATACCTTGGTTATTATAAAAAATATACTTGGCGTCGGCGAGCTGTTGCCTAAATTTTGGCATGTCGAATTTCTGTATAAATAACTATGATTGCACTATAATTAAAATAAACGAAGTAACAATCAAATCAACAACGATATAGCAATCAATCTAAAATATCAACTGTCATATGTATTAGTTAAAGTATCGCGGAAGCCGGAAAAATACAAAAAAACAGTTCAATTGTTGTTTTATTAATTTTTCAAAATTATTATTTTCCTAATTTTTTTACGGCTTTCAGTTATAACTTAAATAAACTTTAAATACATCAAAAAAATTTGTAATTTTTACGTAGATTTTGTATTATAATTAATATTTTTATAATTGATTATTTTAAAAAATTATCATGTTCATTATTTTTTTACGGCTTTCAGTTATAATCTAAAAAATATTTAAACACATCAAATAATTTGGAAATTTTACGTAGATTTTTTTGGTGTAACTATTATTTTGCTAAGTGCTTTTAAAGGTGTAATTTTTTTTGCGGGCCCAATATTTCCTGAAGTACGACTCTGATTGGACTTAATTTACGACTGGATGGAATTGGGCCCCTACACAATATGTGTGACAAATTTGGCTGAGATCGGTTTAGTATCTTCAGAGGAGAAGAGGTGAGGATGGTTGATCTTACGACTAGCGAGCGAGCGAGCGACCAACATGTTACCAAGTATTTGAGATATTTACATTTTCGTCATCAGGGCAAAAAATGACGAACTTTTTGTTAAGGACATTTTGCAATCCAAGGATGTACAGACTAATTATGCTGACAAACACTTAAGCTCTTCGGTACTACGTACTGCGAGCTAAAAATATATTATTAGGCATGTAGTCGTCATAGCATAAGCTTTTAGTTGATGGAATGAGCGACTCATGTCCATATAAACCAATGCGATTTGAAGTATTTGACAATACCTCATGCATACAAAAACATGTTTAACTAATATTTCCAAGTGGTTTACATTACTCGACAGTATTCTAGCAGCACACATATGTATGTGGTTTGATTCCTTACGCACCAAGGTGCGGAAGATCACTAATTGGACCATTACTAATGCGACAAGCCTGGGGAACACGTGTTAGTAACAAATAACATGAATATAGCAGAATACACAATACCAATCTATGTTATTGTTGTTGTACTGAGTATATTCTACAGGACAGAAGCACAGATAATATTATGCTACACAGGGACACATATCTATACTAGAATTCACTTTAAACTAACACACGTTGATTTTTTTAGCTATTCATATTGCTGGATTAATAAAGATACAAGAATAGACTCAATGAAGTAAAACATTTCGGAAAATTCTTTACATCCATCGTACAAAATTTGTAATTATTTAATTTTTTTTTTCAGATCTCGCCAAACTTGATATAAATTAAGCTATTGGTCATGCAATCATGAAAAACAGATGTGTGTGTGTGTGTGTGTGTGAAGAATTTAAATGAAGCAAAAGAAGTTTGTAAGGATAGAATAGAATGGCGAAAGATTGTCAAGATATGAAGAATGTAAACGGTTTTCTGCCACCCCACATGATGGGAATAGGCATGATGTATGAATATGTATATATATATATATATAATATATATTATATATATATATATATATATATAAATATAAATATATATATATATTATATATATATATATATATATATATATATATATAGTCGCAAATATGGAGGATTTCATTCAAAATTTTGTAGAAAAAAACTGCTTACAACGGTAAATTCGACAAAGAATAATCATATATACCATGCATTCTAGATTTTTTTTGTGGCTGGCAAACTAAATCTCGTTTAGGGTAAAAGGATTGAAGTTGACATAATCCTGTTTGCTCTTTCCAGATGTATGTTTTTTCTCTCCCGCGGGGTTAAATTGTAACTAATGTTAAAATAAGTTATTTTGTATGTTGTACATGATATTAGCAGTGTGTAATTTAAAATAATTATTAATATGTCTGAGCAAATCTGGAAATAACAATATCACAAACGAGCAGATCTTGACGAGTATAAAATAAAAGCTATTGTCTATGAGAATTTATGTCAATAGTAAAAATTTAAATGCTTTCAGTACCGTTATATAATATTTAATACATTTCTCAGTGTTAAACTTTTTAGGACTACCTATAAATACAATTATATCCACAAATCACACGGAATCCAATTAGTTTAAGTAAATCACATTTTAATTACATGGAATCGGACCTTGTGGACACAGTAGTAATACCAACTGATAAGATCGCTATTCAAATAATTTCTCTGCGACACGCACAGTTACCCTCAATGATTTAAAAGAATAATCACAGCATAAATAAGAAATTGTGGTAAAAAATTGTGACATGTAGAAAAATGAAAATAACAGAAAATATTATTTTTGTTATAATTCTTATAGCAAATATGTTTTGTAGACTTACGCACTGGGCCTCATCTTCACTCCACAACAAATATATAATGTGCCCACATTTACCATTTCTTTTCTATATCCAATAAGGAATTGTTTTCTTATGCAAAAGATATTTTATTGCTCTCGTGAAAATATCTGAAATCTGAAAACACATCTGTCGTCGATCCGATCAGTGGCATAAAGACGATCTGTAATATAAAATTTACAATCTCATTTTTCTGTCAATACAATAATTTGGGCCCGATTTCGACATGCTTTATAGCATAATTGTACGTTATGATATTTTCAGTTTGTATAGATTTTCTTATTTTGAAAATGTGATATATTATTATAACTAAAAAAATGTCACTTATTGGCCATAATAATGGTAGCAAGAAATTTAAAGAAAAGAGCTCATTAATTTCAACCTAAGGCGGCGTACCGTTAAATCACTCTGCCAAGAGGTCACCCACAATATTTCTCAAAAGAATTTTGATAAGAGAATAATGTTGCAATTCTAAGCAAATATACAATACATAAGCAATGTCTGTAAAATTTAGAAAAACGTGTAGGTCTACAATGAATAAATATTTAAGGATAGTTCATGATAAATACCAGAAATATGTTAGATATATTTTATAGATTCCACAAATGTTTGATTTGCAATTCATTTGAAATATTTGAAAATCTTTCAGAATTTTACAGGTTCTCGCGTTACAGATTTAAAAAGTTGCTCTGAATCGCACCATAAATCATATTGAAAGTTTTGGCAAATTTTCCACGTCGTATTTGGCTACGTACTTTAATTAGTCTACATATTTTATAAAAGTTGTCAGCCACTAATACTAAAATGTGAGGGAAAATATGTATGGAAGCTAATTGATTCTCTGTACTAATGCTGCAATCATACGAAAGGTATATAATTCGTATATTATGATTAATTTTTTACTTTCTTATACAAAGTAATAAGTATGTATTGTAAAAAAGAAAAAAAATCAGTACCAGCTCTATATTTGTAGAAGATATATTAATCTACTCTGATTTGCAAATGCTTTATTTATGTTACCAAATTGAGATAGATCCAAAAATATGAAACGTCATTTAAGATAAATCTAGGTAATTTTTTTATTTTTAGATTTATAAATTATTATTTTACTTTACCTTTATTCAAGATCTGGGTTTCTAAAGGTAAACATTTTGCTTTTCGAAAGATAGTCTTGAAAGTTCTTCTCAGTTGACATACTAATTTTTTTATCATTTTTCTTTTTTATATGAAGCGAGTATTGTAGTCGCGAACAGTTTAGAATTCCAGATTTTAACAAAAATATCCATTTTAAGAGTCCTGAATTCATGACTAGTTTCACATGCCTGTCTGTAATTCAAAAATGGATAGGTTTAATTAAATTATGTAAAAATGATATTAAAATTTGGTTTTAATTTTTTATTAAATTAAAGCACCTACAAATTTTCTGAACAATTGACCATCGGATATGGAACTTTACGTAATTTTAAGAAAGCCAATATATATATATATATATAATATATATATATATATATATATATATATATATATATATATATATATATATATATATATACACGTTAACTCGAGGAAGTATTTATTTAGTAAATGAAAGATAATGCTATATTTCCTTTTTTATTGAAAAGTATTCTGTAATATTTCTTGGTTTATATTTTCTCGGGTTATTTTTGAATGTTTATTTTGTATATCTAAATGAGCTTCAAATGAATTATGTATTTTTAATCTATAAATATTGTTTTGTTACGGAAAATATTATATCCTAGTATAAATGAAATAAATGATTGATAAATGCCAATATACTTAATATGTCAGACAGGATAACTATACTTCTAACTAGAACGTATAAAAAACTTATGTGTTGGTCATATTTGTTATTTTTATTATTTGTATAAGAGTTCATGCGCCTTTACCCAAATGCAAAAAATAATTTTTAATTCATTTTAGGACTTTTGATATATTGCTGTAGAAATAGAAGCTTGATACTTTTCCCCTATATTTTCCTAAGATATTTAGTGTAACTTGCTGCTTTATTAGGAAAGTACTCATCTAGACGTAGCGTCGGTCACATAGAAAAGGCAATCTTCTTCATCATTATAATAAATAGAACTGAGTGTATAAATCACTCAATTTGACAGTGTCTAATTCTGGAATTGTTAAAAAGTTGAAAATTTGTTCCGTATACTTTAAATTGAATTAATATTATTGTTGAAACTTTTGTTAACGTGAAGCATGCAATATTATGACAAACCGAATATCAAATTAAATTTTGTTCTAGAAGCAAAGTTAGAAGGCAATAGAGATATAATGACAGAAAGAAATAGTTAAATTTTGCTCGTAATATGTAACGGTAATATTTGTTTTTATTACAAGTAGGTATATGCTTCTAATAGTCATTTATTGGCAAGTATATGCACAGTATTTATTCTCACAGTTATTAATTTTGATAACATACAGATTTATAAGTAAATAATCCCAATAGTTTAGTAAAGTTGCAATGAATTATAAAATAAAATTAGGGTAAATAATAATCAGGATTGCAGTCTATATAAATATATATATATATATATATATAT
>JADQWA010000310.1:0-2500 GCA_018344505.1 Nebria ingens riversi
CTTCGTAAAAGAAAGTAACAAGCACAATACAAATTAATTAGATGTTTAGGAAACCATTAAAGAAACGATATAAAAATTTATTATTATTTATCGAAATATAATATCCAACCTGCTACATACGTATATATTGATCTAATTATAATGTAGAAATTAAACAGTATTTTCCCCAATGTAAGTCAAAAATATACGAAGCCCTGTTTAGAACCCAATTCATAAACCTCGACGCACCATCAACATCGCAAGTGTGCCAAACAGTTTATTATGTGTAGTGTGCAGTGCACATTTCACAAAATTCTGCGCACTGAGGCTCCGGACCTCTGGCCTCATTGGGGAATATCCAAACTGTTCTTACTTTTGAACACCTGACCCGACTACCAGCGTCAGAGCTGCCGGGGCACGGGGCACTCAAAAGCACCGAACTTCATATCTATTTTCCGCACTTGCAATTGCACTTGTAGCTGACCCCAGAGACATCTGGTGAGTATAACAAGAAATCTCGTTTGGTCTGCATTGGCTTCACGAATTATTCAGCACTTTGGTTCGCAAAAATAACTTGTACACTTCGATAAGAAAAATCTACGTCATGTACGTGTCATGTATTATATATGGATTGGATAAAGTTGTTGTGTATATACTCATGTATATATATTTGTAATAAATAATATAGTATATATCATATATATATAATATATATATATATATATATATATATATATATATATATATATATATATATATATATAATATATATAATATATATATATATATATATATATATATATATATATATATATATAATAATATATATATAATATATATATATATATATATATATATATATATATATATATATATATATAATAAAAGTAATATGAAAATTATAACAGCACAAAATTCAAATTGAATCATATTTCGTGTGCGAGTATCATCCCACCTCTGGGATCTGACAGTATCGCTCAACTTATAACTTTAGCGTAATGCGCATGCGTAAATAAGCGACGACCGCCGAACACGCCAGCACACACAAACACATCTCTTAATTATCAAATGCTCTATATATTCAGCGATTCACATCAAGTAGCGTCATATATTTAATTGAATTACATTTCATTTCCTACAGGAATAAAAAATTAACGAACACGTTCACACGCAACATATAATCTTCGTTTGAATTTTAAATGTACCAGTAAGTGGCAAATTAGCATATACACGTTACGATGTACTTTTAACCCCTTATTACACAGACATCTAATTATTTAAATGCAAGCTCTTTGAGAATAAAGACACATCCCCCATTTCAAATAGCGTAAATTTAAATTGCAACAACAATTTTAAAATATTTAACAGATTGTTCATACATAAAATTTAAATATTGAAAATTTAAGAAACAAAAAATCTAATTACGTTAAACTTTTAGAAAAAGTAATATTGAATTTAATAGGTAAAAACAAAATATAAATTAACAAAGTTCCGTGACAGTTAAGGGACTAAAACATGAAATATTATTCAACATTTTTATCCTATAAGTTATGTTATATATTGGAAAAGAGTCTAAAAATATCGAGAGGTATTCCCTTAACGCCATAAAACAGAAAATTCATCCGAAACTTAAAAGAGAGATCGACGAAACTTAACTTGTATAAACTGCAAAACCATACATCACGCACGTGACTTGCATGCACATATTTCTATGCAGTTTTTTATTTATTTAAAATATGTATAAAAATAAGTTGCATTTTTATGTTCGTTTTCTATATATGTATATATGAGCTTTAAACTCCTAGGGAATGTATGGAATTTAATTGTTGAATAAAAGTATGTTTTGAATGTGTTGAAAATACACTTTCCTTTTAAAAATATTTACTTTTATTTCGATACTAAAATACATATATACTCGTATATATAGTAGTTTTAGTCATTGAATTACTAAAGTTGTATCAATGTTAGCTTTTTACTTTTATATGCGAGGTGTATATAATCATGATCGTAATCGATCTCGAGATTTGAAGGAAGATACAGCACCTTTTGACCTTCTATAAATGTCATGTTTAAAATTCACGTTATCAATATAAAACGTATATATTAATTCATATTACAGAATCGAAATTGGTTAAAATTAGTTTATACTTTGGTTTAGTAGAATGAATTGATTAATTAGTTGATATTTTCAATAATTAAGAAATTGATAAACAAGGACAATTATATAACGAAAAATATATAAGATCAATCAAGTTTCGTTTCAAATTTTAATTTGATAAATCCTCTTAGTGAATTCGACTATTCAACATTCATTTTTCAACAATTTCTAAGTCTTCATAAGTTTCAATACAAGCCGGAATAAAAATATCCAATCTTCCATACCTAATTCTCAATCAATAAAGAAACAAGCGTGCAAGCACCAATGCGTCCAACGCGCATTTAGAAATTCAGTTGTATTTATATATATATATATATATATATATATATATATATATATATATATACATATATTTATATATAT
>JADQWA010000310.1:7500-13928 GCA_018344505.1 Nebria ingens riversi
TTACGTTGTCGCTTCCTCTGTTTATTATATATATAATTCGTCACTAAAACTCCTCAAATATTAACACTTTTAAGGTTAATAACATAAGCGGTACAAAACCGTGTTTTTACTGTCGTAATAAAATATTTAACGTATGTACGTTCTCTTACACTTCCTTTTACTATTTATTCCATGTGACATTTTTTTATTTTCACCAAAAATCATATTATAATTCCAAAATGCAATTTTAAATCCAGTCCTGTGCACATCTAAGTATAATGAAGTTAGATTTTATAAAGCATACTTTAACACTTTGTATTATAGCCAATATATATTTATTATATATATATATATATATATATATATATATATATATATATATATATATATATATATATATATATATATATATATATATATATATATATATATATATATATATATATATATATATATATATATATATATATATATATATGCTTTTATTATCTACGTATATAGGAAGCACTCCTACTATCTTTTTACTGTATAACTTGAAAGAGCGTGACTACATTTTTTTTTTATTGTGTAACTCGCTATATGATTTTTCTTTGATCTAGTTTTGCAGTTAATATTCATTATGGCTTAATATTGGCACGATGCATATTCATGAAGTATATGCGCTGCTTGCCTAATATACACGTCGACTTAAGTCGATATAAGTTTGCGTTAAATGCAAAAATATTTAAATTGCTCTCAAGTGGCTGTCACTAAATCGTATCGCAATTTGAAATTTGTTGAAATTATTATTAAAGTTCATAAAAATAGATTTACAAAAACAAAAGAACACTAAGTCTATAATACCAACATTAATTCTTCTCGTATATTTATACATATTATGTTATAAAAATCAAAGCTATATACGACCGATAGGAATAATTGTATAAAATGTAGTAGTAAAGTATTTATAATTGTAACAGGAAACTGTCGTCACGTGGACAGGAAACAGGCAACATCTGAAAGCTCACACTTCATTCGCACACTCCTAATTAATCGATTGCATCAAGCATAATTTATTGTTGTTAATGTGAACGTGGCTCTGAATTCGCCAGTAACACACATTGTATTTTGTTGGCAGTAAGCTTGGACAAGAGGCGATCCTGCTGCCGCCACTGTGTATGGTGCGGAAACGGACGAACTATTTATGCGTTCAGATTTGCGGCATTTGCAGAACGGAGTGCGTTGAAGCAGATTATACCGTATTTAATTTACTATTGAATTGGCATAGATGTATTGACGTTCGATTCCCAGTCATGATGTTTGTTAATACGTAGCAAACATTAAGTACCTACACCAATATACCACTTCAATAAACTGCTTCCTAATCCGTAATTAAGCTAGACCTCCTAATCGTACCCAATTAACCCATGTTTCTAAACGTAGCTCATTTTCCATAGAAACGCAATATTTTCTTTAAAACAAACAGTATTACTAATTAATTCCTATAGATCATTTTGAATACAAATTGATAAATCCAAAACGATTCAAAGATACGTTAATGTATCATTTGAATATCAAAACTTATGATAAATTTATTTATAATTTAAGGCAAATAAAGATATTTTATTTGTCAATGAAAATGCACATTTATTTATTAAATTTAGCTACTTTTGTAATTAAACAAATATTATAAACAAAATAGTGACTTTGTGACGTAATTTACAATTTTTTTTGTGCTATAATACTATAAATAATATTCACAGAAAGAAATCAAAAGTCTTGGTGTACACCTCCACCAGTTTGTTCACTCACAAATAATTGTGTAATTTCCTCTTACTTCCTCTCTGTCTGTTGCACATGTAATTCCCCTCTGTCCCGCTGTTTTGTATACCGTGTGTCTGTGTGTCTGCACTGAGGCTGCTGGTGGTGACTTGTTTACGATGCAAGCCACGCGGTGTTTTGAGATTTCCCATTAGGATCACGTGAAAGTTCTCAAACTAGCATGCGTTTGGAATATTAACATGTTAACATGTATGTCCAAATTAGTGTTTAATGTCCACATAGTCCAACACATCTCATGTGTTGTACCTACTTAGTTTACACAGGTTTTATGATATAGTCATATAAAAATTATATACTACCTTTCTCTCTCTCTGTTCATTATTTTTCTATCTTGGTCATGTTTTAAACTAAAGTCATCCCCACGTCATTTCACTTATATTGTTAGTTGATATAATAATTTAAATTTCGCTGGTCAAATTCGTTAATTTTAATTCTGATCATAGCCTACACATTCAGGCCACATGCTACACATTTATTAAAAGGGTTTTATTAAAACATTGCCAGCAACTACTATTAGTTTTAATTCCTTCACTAAATTTTAATATAATTATTATTGTACCTAACTGTAGAATTCCATGTGTAGGGCTATTTATAAATATGACCCGCAATAATGAAAACGCAAGAGGCAATTTCATTTAAGTTTTGGAATTGTTTATCAAAAGTTAAATTGGTCACGAACATTATTAGACATAAGGCGACACGTTGTCATCGAATTATTTTGGACTGGTGTGTCAAATCGACAATTTCAAACGAATGGCCACCGTTTATCATAGAATAAATTTATATGTATGTTCGTGTTTATCTTAGAAAAGATGGATGATGGATATTCATCGATTTGTTTACGTATTGTGTTTTATTTACTGACATCCGATTTATCCTAGATTTCGTTTTAGATATTGGATATTTACTGGTGTTTTTACATTGCTATACCTATATGATATTTTATTGAAGTAGACAAATCTTCGATGTCAGTCAAAGTTGTTCAAACTTTTTTATTCACACACACAGTAATTCAAACAAGCATAAGCGGAAACAACGTTTACAGCTAGCCTACGGCAAACTACTTTAAGCAGTATACCAGTTAATGGAATGGAGATATATATTTAGAATGATTGGATTGTTGTTATAGATACATTTATTTGACTAGCAATTCTGTCTATACACCATACTATTGGCTAATATATTTTATATAGATTAAAGCAAGGGTTTCCAACATATATGTATGTAGCTCACTTTTCAAATATTTGGAAACAGAGAACAGGGGTTTATTAAAAAAAAAAAGCTTTGAAGTCCCAATGTTTGCATATGTTATATAGGTATGTTTATTTATTTAATTAATTTTTTTTCATCCTAGAAGTAAAATAAGGAAGTAACTTATCCTGTAATATGTACACAAAATGTACAACATATATTTATATTACTAGACCGAACGGTAACATAACATTTGCCACAGCTCGCTTTGCTGTAGAAGCATTTTTTCCCTATCTCTCTAACATTATCTTTTTTTTTTTTTTATCAACATCCATAGAAAAACCAATATATGCTCGCAGTCCCTATACGGGCAGTCGTTCAAAATTACATCATAAATCTGCACGGTAGTTAATAACAATGCAAATAAGATGGTTTCAGTGTGCACAGTTGTTGCACTGAGTAAACTATGTGGCTTACCGATTTACATACGTCATAAAATATTGTTTTAAATTTAGCGACGCTCAGGGAAATTTAAGTTTATATTTTTAATTCGTTAAAGAATTTCATTAATTTAGGAAATATCTTATTCCTCACACACAATCTAATCTATATATTTTTATACTCTGTGGTTATTTATTTTGTTCAATTGAGTAACAAATTATATTTAATGTGAATCTTGTAAATAAAAACGAAATCTTATAAATTGTTGATTTATTTAAGAGGACGTAGAGGGTAAATTCGCAAAGCACATCAGTGTGGCATCTGCGTATAAACGTTAGCCTCTGGTGTAACGTATTCGTCCGCCGATCAATATTGTATGAGATGTCCAGAGTGGATAAGGTTGCTTGGTGCCACTGGTACTGCCATTGGCACAGCCAATGCAACGCCACTATACACATGTGTGTGTGTGTGTTCTACAAACACTAATCAACTTAATTTTCGGTTATGCAAATGCTAATTTTGGCAACGTTGTGATATGCATGAGTCTATATAATTGCGTTTACCCATAAAGTTATAGTACTATAACTTTTCATAGAAACTTTTGACCATATTAAAATATACTTTAGTTGCTGTAACATTTCAAATATTGATTTAAAGTTTACTAAAAATATCCAATATTAATTAATTAAAGCTTTTTTTTTTAGTTTGAAATAATTTTTGATTTGTTTCATTTGCATTCTAAAATTCAATAAAAAAAGCTCTTATTTTATAAAACGAAAATGATATATTAAGCGCGTTAGGAATTGATGTAACCAACAAAATCCGCGTAGCATATGGCCGCTCACGTGCATACATACAATGTATCTTTGAAAACAGCGACATTGTGTCCAGTCCGCATAGCCTAATTCTAAATCCAACATGTCGCAACCTGCACGAAGATTATACCTTTTTCCTCGTTGCTGGTTCGCATATAAGAAGCTTACAGACCGCCATAGAAAACCATCTTAAATTGTAATAGACATTTAACAGAATTTTTACCTTAAATTCTGTGCGGCGAGTTATTTATGCGATCGGGAAGCGAGATAATTTCTTCTTCTGATTCCGGTTTGCGGCTACGATGCTGGTGGTTGGGATTTTTGCTTTTGTCCGTTTTATTTCTCTATTACTTGTCGTAATTTATTTTTATCTTTACCGAGATTATTCGCGTGATAATGTGTATGTAGATATATAATTCAATTTAAACATATTGTGTAGGTACGTAATGCAACGTGTTACCTCAAGGGTATTTTATTATTATTATATTGTTTGTTTCGATGAGGAAATAGATATGTGTTACGGTATTTGCATTCATAACGCTTTAAGCTTTTATTGCTTCGTGGTATTATGAGTCAACCTCGAAAATTATTGTAAATATTTATAAAAGCAAGAACAATTGTACGCCTTTAAGGATTCGTTATATAAAGCGCTCAGGACACACGGACACACACCATTGGTAAAATGAGGAAGATCGATTGAATCTTATTAAATAAATAATGCATATTATTTTTATAAATTAAAATTTGAATATCCTATTTGAAAATAAATGCGCGTGAATATTCAATTTTAATATAGCTAGTATATTTATATGAAACTAGAATGTAATTTATTTTTAGTCTAAATTTTCATGAAATATGAGTTTTTAAAATTTTAATTTCATATAAATACAATAATAAACACAAATAGAAAATATAAAATACCAGAAGAAATAGACTTGAGTAAATGGTACCTCCTAAAAAAGAGACCTGAAAACCCACCGGGAAGAAGGTAGGCTGTGGATTTAAAACCTATTTTGAGTTAGTTAAAATGAAACAAAATTAAATGAAAATCAAACTGTATATTTTAACGAGAGGATGAGAGTCATACAACAGGTCGTAAGTCACATTTGACGTATAAAACCTTTCTAAATGCATATCATGGAACAATAAACAATTTTCGAACAAAAAGAATAAATAAATTCGTGATAGTGACCAACAATCCATGAAAACTCTTAAAAATATAACTTTTTCTCGGGGAAAAAAAGCGAGCCAATCTGGAAAACATTTCAGGACAAATTTCACGCAAGATGCTACTATCCGCCGCGTATAAAAGATAATAAATTTGCAATATCATAGAGAACACCAAAAATACATACACACGCACATATACAAACAAACAAACATAGATACATACATACGAAATGTATTTATGTATTACGTTACATAGTCCTGAATAAATTGGAATATGAATTTATGGAAATGGGCCGTATAACATTTTAGATTTCTCTTATGTTTGCAAAAGCATTAGGAGATGGCAATACATACAATACCGACCCAAAGAGGAGAGGGACGTGACAGAGAAAAATACGTGACAGAGAAAAATATTTCGAACAAGTATACAAATATACATACATATGTGTATACGTATCACAGATATTAACACTTTCACAATATGTTTCTTCAAATATAACAACCATAACTATTTTAATTTGAGTCTTTCAAATATGAATAAGCATTTCTTCGCCGTTTGGGCATAAAGCTTTACTTAAATAGATACTTCTTTATGATAAGATTAGTGTCAATATTTTCTCAAAATCATATTCGAAGATGCGTCTATATCAAGTCACTCTGAGTTGATTTGATTGTCATTTTTTTTTTTATATATATATAATAGCTCTTAAAAAAGATGATAAATCAAGTTGTTTGTTAAGGATCACTTATCGTGATTACGTCTCATATTTTTTAGATTATGTTGGTTTTTAAAAGTACACATATACACGCATCACTTACTCTAATTTCTATTCAAACGTGTGTACCTTGTTACAATGGAATACGGCTATGTCGAATGGCTTGGATATTAAATTTTACGGTATGCTTTCCTGTGTAAATGTTGGTATTGAACATAATGGTATATTGCGGTTGAATGTTTGCATAATATTCATATGTTTTTTTATGGTTTTTCATTTTTAAATATATATATAT